>CM070488.1:28447432-28650735 GCA_036324585.1 Champsocephalus esox | reverse complement strand
AACAAGCATCTCGCTCCACTGACAAACTCATCTTTCACATATTCAGAGGTAAATATTTGTGATAACGGATCGTATTCAGTGATTTTGTAAATGAAAAGGAAGTTTTAATAAAATATTTGTAATGCTTGTTTCTTCATTTCATGTTAAATTGTCAGTTTTTAAGATACACACAGTTTATATCTCCGTAAAATACACTGGTAGCTTGAAATAAAAAACAACACAACAAACGAGCATGTAAAGCTTTTCAATATCTACTCTGTCCAAAGTGTCGTGTCGTGATGATGGTGGCTGTATTCAAGTGCACCACTAGAGGGAGCTATCTACTATTCTTCATACAAACTCACCCCATTTCATTCTGATATAACATGGCAATTTAAACTGAATTGATATTTTATCTGGATCACCACATTTGAAGTCCTTATTAGTTTTTCAGTATGTTCTTAAGAACTCTTGTGTTCATATCTTATCGCTTCTTATTCAGTTAGTTGGATACTTTTGAGACTAAAATCAAAACAGGGAAACTGCACCATAGTTACAAAGTGGTCTGTCTGTATGCTGTATGTATAATATAGATAGTCCACACATTGGAAAATGCATCGTGAATCCAGGTGGATGAGAACAACCCTCTGGGTGCCATCAAAGCAGTAATAAGGTCAGCATTAGGCAGGAGTTATTGACAGATTCGAATTTCGCGGATCAATAACTCATGAACATAACGTTGTAAAAATACAAACATGACTTTACAATCATAGCAAAGTAGACAACGAGCTACAGAGTCGTTTTTATCAGAACAGTTCGCGCCGTCATCCGAGCTAAACATCAAGAATTGGTAACAATCTGCCGCTGGAGGAGGGAGAGGAGTGCTTCAGGGCCGTCTACAAACTGCCACGGAGTTTTGCGAAATCTCGTAGGTTGAAGCCTTGCCGTGGATTGAAGCCATGTTCGCGGGGACGCGCAAATGTGACGTCATCGCCTGTTTTGAGCGTTCACCGTTTTCTAAGCTTTTTTCACCCTTTTCAAAGCTTTTCTCTCTCTTTTGAATGATATATCAGATTAAACAGCAAACGGCGGAATAAATAATGTGCATACAATTGCGAGGAGGCTCGTTTTAAGGACACGTTTTTCAGATCTGTCACAATCTTCGTATTGGAATAAACTTACGTTTTGAGTGTATAGTCTCACTCTGCTATATTCCTCCTTCCTACAGAACAGACAATGACAGGATAATATGTGATTTGTCAATAGTGCTATTTCTTAAAACCTTCTCTGTTGTTTAAGTGTCTGATAACCACGAATAGTAAGCAATGATATAACAGTAATGATATCACATGATCATGTCAGACACTGTTATTTTCAATCAAGCCTAAAAGATAATGTGTTCAAACTGGCTTCACTCACTTCAATTGCTCCTTTGAATATCATTTTTATATATTACTACTCAACACATGTTTGTATTGTAATGCAACTATTTTTTTTAAATTGTATTTTAAGGTGACATTGAATGCTTTGAAAGGTGCCCTAAAATAAAGTGTATTATTGATCTTATATCTGTGCCTCTATTACATTACATATAATTTTCTATCACACTATTAATGTTCCTTATTTTAGACTAGGTTAATCCTGGTGTCAATAGGGAAGATCTGCACTGTTCTACATAACATGTTCAGAGCAGGTATTTCTCCTGCTGGATTTGGAAGCCCCCCTTTATCTTTCTCCAGGACAGTCACAACTTCACCAAAATCACACTGGTGTTGCTGTTCCCCTCTAGTTTGTGCTCACCAAAGCATTTCACTCTGCGCCCAGCAGGTGAAAAACTAAAGAGGGGCTTTCATATCCGGCAGTGCAGTTGCTAAAGCTGCCGGATTTTGAAGCGCCTCCTGTAATTTTGTCCAGGATAGTCACAATGTCACCAAAATCACACTGGTGCTTGCTGTTCCCCTCTAGTAGTGTTGTACCTGCTAGGCTACGGGCGGGCCCCATGTACGCGGACGGCCCATACAGGATTTGGGCCCGCTGTTTTAATCGGGGCTGAATACAACATTTTAATTGTTTTATTATTATGTTCAGTGGCGGCGCCAGGGTATACTGGGGTAGGCTACAGCCATACCAAGAAATGGCTTAGCCCCACCATGAAAAATGATTTTAAAGTAAGCAAAATAACGTCCACCAACTCACGCAGAGTAAATTGCACAGACATCAGTAAATACCGAAGACAAGAAACGGTTTGAAAATGTTTGTCAAGTAGTGATCATCATCTCAATAGAACATCTTTGAGAATGTCTTCTGGCCAATCAGAATCAAGATAACGACGTGGTGTTGTTGCAGGAAGTCCCGACGGAGAATACTTTTGCTGTAGTACATCTCTATATACATCGATACAACATTACGTGTTGATAGAAATCAACACGTAAT
The DNA here is from genome assembly GCA_036324585.1 of Champsocephalus esox. Taxonomy (NCBI): domain Eukaryota; kingdom Metazoa; phylum Chordata; class Actinopteri; order Perciformes; family Channichthyidae; genus Champsocephalus; species Champsocephalus esox. The sequence continues at coordinate 28,648,323 of CM070488.1, read as the reverse complement.
GAAATAAGACCCCACGGTTTGATGATTGATGTGTGGGCTGTCTTTCATTTTGACACACAGAACAATGGGGGCTTTCCACCCTTATCCACAATGTAAAGTAATTCACAGCCTCTTCCCTCTTCTCTCCGTGAGGAGCAGCAGGTTCAGCTTTCAGAACAAAGTAACAAAAAACTAAAATACCATTCATTTTTTTAAATATGTCGTGTAGTAATAGATGTATTTATTTTTCTTCTCAAGAGAGGATCAGAATGTGTATTTTATGTTAGTATTTCAAATAATCTCCTGGGGGAGAATCTCCCCAGACCCCCCTGCAGGGGTTGGGTTTTCAGCATGTCAGCTCTTTCACTTGTGGAGAAGTTGCAGGATTGGCTCCGGTCGCCCTTTTTATTTACTACAAGACAAATGTGCCTTTTTATTTCATACAGTTCCATATTGATTGAGACGGGGAAATAATCTAAACCTCACGCGTGGCGTTTCACTGTCAAGGGGAGCGTGTATGTAATTACATTGCAAATACTGACTTGAGCCCCACCACTGTATGGGTTAGCCCTACCAGAGATTACCCAACACAAATACTCTGGAGCCGCCACTGATTATGTTTATTGTTGTTATTTGTAGGGCTTTGTCCTAATATTTATTTTTGTTTTAAACTATGTTGACAGATTAGTTTAATTGCATTTTTGTTTCTTTTGCTATGCAATTCTGAATGAAAGGCTGCGCGCGAGACTGGTTTTTCGCTGGGTTAAATCGTGTGGGTTTTTGAGTGAGATACGGCACAGCAGCCTGTCAGTTTACTGCTAGGTTAGTTTGGCTATTAGCATTTATATTTATCTGCAACAATGGATATCAGGAAGTGGTTCACACGTATACACTTGAAAGGAATATGGCAACTCAGCGCCAGATGCAGGCACATTAGAAGACATCAGTTACGTTACCAACGAGCTAGCAAGCCAGCCAGGGACAAGGGAGGCTGGCAAGCAATTATATTTTAAAGAGAAATTGACTCTCAAGCCGGCTCTCTCACAAACTCCTGCTCTGTGTGCAAGCAGACCGCTGCACATGCTCTCTGCCTCGCTCAATCTCTCTCTCTCTACATCACTCAGCCTCACTCCACTTCTCCACCCTGTGTGCGCTCAGGTTTGCCTGTGTGCTGCCCAAGTTTGCAGAGTGTTACAAATGTGCCACAAAACCAACCAATGGATGTAACCTATACTAAGACCGTCAACAGCCTTATGGCAACCTAACCCCCCCCCACATTGACAAATCTCGAGATTGGCCGGGAAATGTAAGTTTCGTGGTGGGCACGCCCTGGTCAATCAAATGCCCCGCCCAGACTGTCTGCAGCCGGGTCTGTGTGGAACCTCTGCAGCGCGTAACGTGTAACTTGCCTTCTTCGATTGAAACAAACAACTGTGTGTTACGACAATTTTGAGAAATGGCAGGTAAGAGTTCACGGTCTAAATTAACTTTAAAAGTAACTTTGGTGCATTTTCCGGAAATATGGAGGCGATCACAAGCGTAATGTACCCGATCCGTTTTTACAGTGGTAGCCTATATGAGGGCAATGAGGTGTCGAGTGTGATTTCATACATTTAATTTGATCTTTAAAGTCTGTCAAAGTAAAGTTTGAGTAATTCTGCATTTTTTTACCGTGTGCTGGCAAGTTACTTTCACTTTGCTGGTGCTCATATCCGTCCTATTTTCTGCCGTTGTTAGTCCATATGTAAAACATATACAATGAAAATAAAACAATACAATTGAGCCTTTTTATAATAATAATAGACAGTAATACATTACATTTATAAAGCATTTATGTATAACTCATTTCGATCAATCAGCTTTTTGTATAACATATAACTTTGTGGTAATGACTTTACCACATTTATATCAGTGATAATATGCTATTGTATGCTTATTCAATATTACTGGCCTGTAGCCATCAGGCTGCACAACCCGGGGTTAACAATGTTACCCATTAAAAAGTAACCCGAACTGCACATAACATTTGCACAATGACTTTGACCTACACTAGTACACACATACATTTACATTGTGTGTGTGTGTCTCTTCTAGGGAAGCTGAAGAATTGTAGGGTTAAGTTTGTGAACAGCGCAAACAGAGACATGATCGATCAGCTCCTGGACGGCCTTTTTGATGATGGTGTCTTGAATGGTGGCGAGAAGGACTCAATTGTTGAGGGGAATCCTATTACGACAAACAGGGCACGGGCTCTCATTGACACTGTTATGAAAAAAGGAGATGAAGCCAGCAACAAGATGATCGCTCTCCTTCTAAGCATAGATCCAACACTTTATGCTGCGCTGGGTCTTCCCTCTGAGAATCCTGCTCAGCCAGGTGAGCAGACACAGATCCGCTGTAGAGACATCTTCACCCCATTTAGATTCAAACTAATATTATACTTTGACATTAATGTACATCGTTGTGAGCAGAAATGTTTTGCTGTGTGCAGCTCCAGAGCCGTAGCTGGGGCAGGACGGTTCAGGCCCTCCGATTAATTCCACCGAGGACTTCTGGAAAGGGAAACAGGGTCAAAGAAATGTAAGTTGTTCATAAAAGCTGTGTCAGGTGTTGTCTGATTGATTTATTGTTCAATTCTACAATTGATATATCATCAGATATAGGTAGCAGGTAGTGAACGCCTCTGCACACGTGGATCACATTGATGAACTAGCCATACAAATAAGTGGAAAGTATAGACTTTGTGAGGCAACACCACCTAACAAGCAGTAATACTGATGCTCTGGGTTTATTATATGTTTGAAACATACAGGTCCAGCAACGCTTCGAGGACTCGAAGATCAAAATACAGATGCCGACCAAAGACAGGGTGACTCTGACAAAGCACTTCTACTTCTTTCCAGGCATCTGAGGCCGGACTTACTGCTGTTTCCCTGGTGTGCCTGGTAGCCACATTATATGCATGCGATATAATTAATACGATGAAATAGAAACAATCTTGTGGATGAATTACTGAACGGGCCGAACAAGTACAGGCCGAAGGGTTAAAGGGCAGAGCAAAAACACTGCTCAGAGACGCATGGCAACTGAAGAGACTTTCTTTGACTCTTTTAAAGTAGGGGTGGTGGGGCTTTTACATGTCTGTGTCCGGGGGCTTTTAGTTCATATTTGATTAATCCTTTATCAATATCATCATTTATATTTTTATACAATTGGTTGTGTGAAAGCCTTTTAATGAATGGCACACAAGTGGTGTAATGCTTGTAATGCTTTGGATACAAGCGTCAGCTAAATGTAATGGTGGCATTTATTGACCATGCAGGGACTATTTTAGGGATTCAGGGTATTAATTCACTCAGCCTTTTTTGGAACATATATGTAATGTTCATACGGAATAGGTATTTACTTTGTATGGTTTGTATTCATTTTGTCCATGTTTTAAAATACAAATAAACGTTACTATCTCTACATTGTGTCCTTACTTGAGTCGGACATCAACATTCAGCACTCATTGTTTTCTTTAACAGGTTGGGAAGGTCTGCTGTTGTGGGTCACACAATGTGAATAAACCTAAACAAAGTAAATGCCTGGGCTTTTAGGGTATGTGTACTTTTTGTCAGTTTGATTTTTCGTTTAAACCAAAAGCCAAAAAAACGAAAATACCAGCATTTTGTATTCTGTGTGTGTAAACCAATATTTAAATCATGACATTGGATACACAATGTGTCCCTGCTACAGAGGTATGAAGGGGGACAACAAGCATCTCGCTCCACTGACAAACTCATCTTTCACATATTCAGAGGTAAATATTTGTGATAACGGATCGTATTCAGTGATTTTGTAAATGAAAAGGAAGTTTTAATAAAATATTTGTAATGCTTGTTTCTTCATTTCATGTTAAATTGTCAGTTTTTAAGATACACACAGTTTATATCTCCGTAAAATACACTGGTAGCTTGAAATAAAAAACAACACAACAAACGAGCATGTAAAGCTTTTCAATATCTACTCTGTCCAAAGTGTCGTGTCGTGATGATGGTGACTGTATTCAAGTGCACCACTAGAGGGAGCTATCTACTATTCTTCATACAAACTCACCCCATTTCATTCAGATATAACATGGCAATTTAAACTGAATTGATATTTTATCTGGATCACCACATTTGAAGTCCTTATTAGTTTTTCAGTATGTTCTTAAGAACTCTTGTGTTCATATCTTATCGCTTCTTATTCAGTTAGTTGGATACTTTTGAGACTAAAATCAAAACAGGGAAACGGCACCATAGTTACAAAGTGGTCTGTCTGTATGCTGTATGTATAATATAGATAGTCCACACATTGGAAAATGCATCGTGAATCCAGGTGGATGAGAACAACCCTCTGGGTGCCATCAAAGCAGTAATAAGGTCAGCATTAGGCAGGAGTTATTGACAGATTCGAATTTCGCGGATCAATAACTCATGAACATAACGTTGTAAAAATACAAACATGACTTTACAATCATAGCAAAGTAGACAACGAGCTACAGAGTCGTTTTTATCAGAACAGTTCGCGCCGTCATCCGAGCTAAACATCAAGAATTGGTAACAATCTGCCGCTGGAGGAGGGAGAGGAGTGCTTCAGGGCCGTCTACAAACTGCCACGGAGTTTTGCGAAATCTCGTAGGTTGAAGCCTTGCCGTGGATTGAAGCCATGTTCGCGGGGACGCGCAAATGTGACGTCATCGCCTGTTTTGAGCGTTCACCGTTTTCTAAGCTTTTTTCACCCTTTTCAAAGCTTTTCTCTCTCTTTTGAATGATATATCAGATTAAACAGCAAACGGCGGAATAAATAATGTGCATACAATTGCGAGGAGGCTCGTTTTAAGGACACGTTTTTCAGATCTGTCACAATCTTCGTATTGGAATAAACTTACGTTTTGAGTGTATAGTCCCACTCTGCTATATTCCTCCTTCCTGCAGAACAGACAATGACAGGATAATATGTGATTTGTCAATAGTGCTATTTCTTAAAACCTTCTCTGTTGTTTAAGTGTCTGATAACCACGAATAGTAAGCAATGATATAACAGTAATGATATCACATGATCATGTCAGACACTGTTATTTTCAATCAAGCCTAAAATATAATGTGTTCAAACTGGCTTCACTCACTTCAATTGCTCCTTTGAATATCATTTTTATATATTACTACTCAACACATGTTTGTATTGTAATGCAACTATTTTTTTTAAATTGTATTTTAAGGTGACATTGAATGCTTTGAAAGGTGCCCTAAAATAAAGTGTATTATTGATCTTATATCTGTGCCTCTATTACATTACATATAATTTTCTATCACACTATTAATGTTCCTTATTTTAGACTAGGTTAATCCTGGTGTCAATAGGGAAGATCTGCACTGTTCTACATAACATGTTCAGAGCAGGTATTTCTCCTGCCGGATTTGGAAGCCCCCCTTTATCTTTCTCCAGGACAGTCACAACTTCACCAAAATCACACTGGTGTTGCTGTTCCCCTCTAGTTTGTGCTCACCAAAGCATTTTACTCTGCGCCCAGCAGGTGAAAAACTAAATAGGGGCTTTCATATGCGGCAGTGCAGTTGCTAAAGCTGCCGGATTTTGAAGCGCCTCCTGTAATTTTGTCCAGGATAGTCACAATGTCACCAAAATCACACTGGTGCTTGCTGTTCCCCTCTAGTAGTGTTGTACCTGCTAGGCTACGGGCGGGCCCCATGTACGCGGACGGCCCATACAGGATTTGGGCCCGCTGTTTTAATCAGGGCTGAATACAACATTTTAATTGTTTTATTATTATGTTCAGTGGCGGCGCCAGGGTATACTGGGGTAGGATACAGCCATACCACGAAATGGCTTAGCCCCACCATGAAAAATGATTTTAAAGTAAGCAAAATAACGTCCACCAACTCACGCAGAGTAAATTGCACAGACATCAGTAAATACCGAAGACAAGAAACGGTTTGAAAATGTTTGTCAAGTAGTGATCATCATCTCAATAGAACATCTTTGAGAATGTCTTCTGGCCAATCAGAATCAAGATAACGACGTGGTGTTGTTGCAGGAAGTCCCGACGGAGAATACTTTTGCTGTAGTACATCTCTATATACATCGATACAACATTACGTGTTGATAGAAATCAACACGTAATTAAATAAGACCCCACGGTTTGATGATTGATGTGTGGGCTGTCTTTCATTTTGACACACAGAACAATGGGGGCTTTCCACCCTTATCCACAATGTAAAGTAATTCACAGCCTCTTCCCTCTTCTCTCCGTGAGGAGCAGCAGGTTCAGCTTTCAGAACAAAGTAACAAAAACTAAAATGGCATTCATTTTTTTAAAATATGTAGTAATAGATTTATTTATTTGTCTTCTCAAGAGAGGATCAGAATGTGTATTTTATGTTAGTATTTCAGAAGAACCCCCGGCGGGAGAATCCCCCGAGACCCGCCTGCAGGGTTGGGTTTTCAGCATGTCAGCTCTTTCACTTGTGGAGAAAGTTGCAGGATTGGCTCCGGTCACCCTTTTTATTTACTACAAGACAAATGTGCCTTTTTATTTCATACAGTTCCATATTGATTGAGACGGGGAAATAATCTAAACCTCACGCGTGGCGTTTCACTGTCAAGGGGAGCGTGTATGTAATTACATTGCAAATACTGACTTGAGCCCCACCACTGTATGGGTTAGCCCTACCAGAGATTACCCAACACAAATACTCTGGAGCCGCCACTGATTATGTTTATTGTTGTTATTTGTAGGGCTTTGTCCTAATATTTATTTTTGTTTTAAACTATGTTGACAGATTAGTTTAATTGCATTTTTGTTTCTTTTGCTATGCAATTCTGAATGAAAGGCTGCGCGCGAGACTGGTTTTTCGCTGGGTTAAATCGTGTGGGTTTTTGAGTGAGATACGGCACAGCAGCCTGTCAGTTTACTGCTAGGTTAGTTTGGCTATTAGCATTTATATTTATCTGCAACAATGGATATCAGGAAGTGGTTCACACGTATACACTTGAAAGGAATATGGCAACTCAGCGCCAGATGCAGGCACATTAGAAGACATCAGTTACGTTACCAACGAGCTAGCAAGCCAGCCAGGGACAAGGGAGGCTGGCAAGCAATTATATTTTAAAGAGAAATTGACTCTCAAGCCGGCTCTCTCACAAACTCCTGCTCTGTGTGCAAGCAGACCGCTGCACATGCTCTCTGCCTCGCTCAATCTCTCTCTCTCTACATCCCTCAGCCTCACTCCACTTCTCCACCCTGTGTGCGCTCAGGTTTGCCTGTGTGCTGCCCAAGTTTGCAGAGTGTTACAAATGTGCCACAAAACCAACCAATGGATGTAACCTATACTAAGACCGTCAACAGCCTTATGGCAACCTAACCCCCCCCACATTGACAAATCTTGAGATTGGCCGGGAAATGTAAGTTTCGTGGTGGGCACGCCCTGGTCAATCAAATGCCCCGCCCAGACTGTCTGCAGCCGGGTCTGTGTGGAACCTCTGCAGCGCGTAACGTGTAACTTGCCTTCTTCGATTGAAACAAACAACTGTGTGTTACGACAATTTTGAGAAATGGCAGGTAAGAGTTCACGGTCTAAATTAACTTTAAAAGTAACTTTGGTGCATTTTCCGGAAATATGGAGGCGATCGCAAGCGTAATGTACCCGATCCGTTTTTACAGTGGTAGCCTATATGAGGGCAATGAGGTGTCGAGTGTGATTTCATACATTTAATTTGATCTTTAAAGTCTGTCAAAGTAAAGTTTGAGTAATTCTGCATTTTTTTACCGTGTGCTGGCAAGTTACTTTCACTTTGCTGGTGCTCATATCCGTCCTATTTTCTGCCGTTGTGAGTCCATATGTAAAACATATACAATGAAAATAAAACAATACAATTGAGCCTTTTTATAATAATAATAGACAGTAATACATTACATTTATAAAGCATTTATGTATAACTCATTTCGATCAATCAGCTTTTTGTATAACATATAACTTTGTGGTAATGACTTTACCACATTTATATCAGTGATAATATGCTATTGTATGCTTATTCAATATTACTGGCCTGTAGCCATCAGGCTGCACAACCCGGGGTTAACAATGTTACCCATTAAAAAGTAACCCGAACTGCACATAACATTTGCACAATGACTTTGACCTACACTAGTACACACATACATTTACATTGTGTGTGTGTGTCTCTTCTAGGGAAGCTGAAGAATTGTAGGGTTAAGTTTGTGAACAGCGCAAACAGAGACATGATCGATCAGCTCCTGGACGGCCTTTTTGATGATGGTGTCTTGAATGGTGGCGAGAAGGACTCAATTGTTGAGGGGAATCCTATTACGACAAACAGGGCACGGGCTCTCATTGACACTGTTATGAAAAAAGGAGATGAAGCCAGCAACAAGATGATCGCTCTCCTTCTAAGCATAGATCCAACACTTTATGCTGCGCTGGGTCTTCCCTCTGAGAATCCTGCTCAGCCAGGTGAGCAGACACAGATCCGCTGTAGAGACATCTTCACCCCATTTAGATTCAAACTAATATTATACTTTGACATTAATGTACATCGTTGTGAGCAGAAATGTTTTGCTGTGTGCAGCTCCAGAGCCGCAGCTGGGGCAGGACGGTTCAGGCCCTCCGATTAATTCCACCGAGGACTTCTGGAAAGGGAAACAGGGTCAAAGAAATGTAAGTTGTTCATAAAAGCTGTGTCAGGTGTTGTTTGATTGATTTATTGTTCAATTCTACAATTGATATATCATCAGATATACAGTATAGTACATCGTGGTCTTAATTCTTTCCTTTAAATTTGTTTTGTAGACTTACCCTGCGGCCAAAGAATCCATGAGGCAACGTATGGCCCTGTTAATCACCAACATAAAGTTTACTACCCTCTCAGACAGAGCGGGAGCCGAAAGGGACGAGAAGAACATGTACAAACTGCTCGTTGCATTGGGATACGAGGTGGTGATACACACAAACCTCACGGGAAAGGTAATTTCACAAAAATACATTCATCCCTTGTCTGGTTGATGAAACAATACAGTAACTGATTCTGACTTTTGTGTTTCCCAGGAAATTGATGCTACTGTGATTGAGTTCTCAAAACATAAGAAACTGAAAGAGACCGACAGTGTGGTGGTGGTGATCATGTCTCATGGGAAACTGGGAGCTGTCCTCGGTGTTGACTGGAAAAGAGACACACCTAAAAATGAGGAACCAGATGAGTTTTCCATCGACAACATTTACCTTCACTTGGGTCCGAAGGGATGTCCCGCGCTGCTGGACAAACCCAAGATCATCCTCATCCAGGCCTGCAGAGGAGGTCTCCTCTATTCCCCCGATACAACACATCAATATCATTTCATTGAACAGTCAGCTAATGTCTTGTTGACTGTCTTTGAGTGAGTGGTGCTCTCATGCACTGTACTAACAGTATTCCACATGTGTTTCAGACAAGAAAGGATCAGAGCTGGTTAAAGACGGTGTGTCCAGTGATGATGCCTCACATTGCGCTGGCCATGAAGACTTCGAGGAGGATGGTTTGCGATTCGTAAACAGTGAAAAAGATTTCCTTGCTCTTCTGTCCTGCACCCCTAGTCAGTGAATTAAAAATGTTTTCAGATGTTACCACGATTATTACTCACTTTATGTAATTAAAGCTTAATGTTTTTCTACAGATACTGTCTCATACAGACATCCCGTGCTTGGGTCTCTTCTCATCCGGTATTTTGTGGAGGTAGTGAACGCCTCTGCACACGTGGATCACATTGATGAACTAGCCATACAAGTAAGTGGAAAGTATAGACTTTGTGAGGCAACACCACCTAACAAGCAGTAATACTGATGCTCTGGGTTTATTATATGTTTGAAACATACAGGTCCAGCAACGCTTCGAGGACTCGAAGATCAAAATACAGATGCCGACCAAAGACAGGGTGACTCTGACAAAGCACTTCTACTTCTTTCCAGGCATCTGAGGCCGGACTTACTGCTGTTTCCCTGGTGTGCCTGGTAGCCACATTATATGCATGCGAAATAATTAATACGATGAAATAGAAACAATCTTGTGGATGAATTACTGAACGGGCCGAACAAGTACAGGCCGAAGGGTTAAAGGGCAGAGCAAAAACACTGCTAAGAGACGCATGGCAACTGAAGAGACTTTCTTTGACTCTTTTAAAGTAGGGGTGGTGGGGCTTTTACATGTCTGTGTCCGGGGGCTTTTAGTTCATATTTGATTAATCCTTTATCAATATCATCATTTATATTTTTATACAATTGGTTGTGTGAAAGCCTTTTAATGAATGGCACACAAGTGGTGTAATGCTTGTAATGCTTTGGATACAAGCGTCAGCTAAATGTAATGGTGGCATTTATTGACCATGCAGGGACTATTTTAGGGATTCAGGGTATTAATTCACTCAGCCTTTTTTGGAACATATATGTAATGTTCATACGGAATAGGTATTTACTTTGTATGGTTTGTATTCATTTTGTCCATGTTTTAAAATACAAATAAACGTTACTATCTCTACATTGTGTCCTTACTTGAGTCGGACATCAACATTCAGCACTCATTGTTTTCTTTAACAGGTTGGGAAGGTCTGCTGTTGTGGGTCACACAATGTGAATAAACCTAAACAAAGTAAATGCCTGGGCTTTTAGGGTATGTGTACTTTTTGTCAGTTTGATTTTTCGTTTAAACCAAAAGCCAAAAAACGAAAATACCAGCATTTTGTATTCTGTGTGTGTAAACCAATATTTAAATCATGACATTGGATACACAATGTGTCCCTGCTACAGAGGTATGAAGGGGGACAACAAGCATCTCGCTCCACTGACAAACTCATCTTTCACATATTCAGAGGTAAATATTTGTGATAACGGATCGTATTCAGTGATTTTGTAAATGAAAAGGAAGTTTTAATAAAATATTTGTAATGCTTGTTTCTTCATTTCATGTTAAATTGTCAGTTTTTAAGATACACACAGTTTATATCTCCGTAAAATACACTGGTAGCTTGAAATAAAAAACAACACAACAAACGAGCATGTAAAGCTTTTCAATATCTACTCTGTCCAAAGTGTCGTGTCGTGATGATGGTGACTGTATTCAAGTGCACCACTAGAGGGAGCTATCTACTATTCTTCATACAAACTCACCCCATTTCATTCAGATATAACATGGCAATTTAAACTGAATTGATATTTTATCTGGATCACCACATTTGAAGTCCTTATTAGTTTTTCAGTATGTTCTTAAGAACTCTTGTGTTCATATCTTATCGCTTCTTATTCAGTTAGTTGGATACTTTTGAGACTAAAATCAAAACAGGGAAACGGCACCATAGTTACAAAGTGGTCTGTCTGTATGCTGTATGTATAATATAGATAGTCCACACATTGGAAAATGCATCGTGAATCCAGGTGGATGAGAACAACCCTCTGGGTGCCATCAAAGCAGTAATAAGGTCAGCATTAGGCAGGAGTTATTGACAGATTCGAATTTCGCGGATCAATAACTCATGAACATAACGTTGTAAAAATACAAACATGACTTTACAATCATAGCAAAGTAGACAACGAGCTACAGAGTCGTTTTTATCAGAACAGTTCGCGCCGTCATCCGAGCTAAACATCAAGAATTGGTAACAATCTGCCGCTGGAGGAGGGAGAGGAGTGCTTCAGGGCCGTCTACAAACTGCCACGGAGTTTTGCGAAATCTCGTAGGTTGAAGCCTTGCCGTGGATTGAAGCCATGTTCGCGGGGACGCGCAAATGTGACGTCATCGCCTGTTTTGAGCGTTCACCGTTTTCTAAGCTTTTTTCACCCTTTTCAAAGCTTTTCTCTCTCTTTTGAATGATATATCAGATTAAACAGCAAACGGCGGAATAAATAATGTGCATACAATTGCGAGGAGGCTCGTTTTAAGGACACGTTTTTCAGATCTGTCACAATCTTCGTATTGGAATAAACTTACGTTTTGAGTGTATAGTCCCACTCTGCTATATTCCTCCTTCCTGCAGAACAGACAATGACAGGATAATATGTGATTTGTCAATAGTGCTATTTCTTAAAACCTTCTCTGTTGTTTAAGTGTCTGATAACCACGAATAGTAAGCAATGATATAACAGTAATGATATCACATGATCATGTCAGACACTGTTATTTTCAATCAAGCCTAAAAGATAATGTGTTCAAACTGGCTTCACTCACTTCAATTGCTCCTTTGAATATCATTTTTATATATTACTACTCAACACATGTTTGTATTGTAATGCAACTATTTTTTTAAATTGTATTTTAAGGTGACATTGAATGCTTTGAAAGGTGCCCTAAAATAAAGTGTATTATTGATCTTATATCTGTGCCTCTATTACATTACATATCATTTTCTATCACACTATTAATGTTCCTTATTTTAGACTAGGTTAATCCTGGTGTCAATAGGGAAGATCTGCACTGTTCTACATAACATGTTCAGAGCAGGTATTTCTCCTGCCGGATTTGGAAGCCCCCCTTTATCTTTCTCCAGGACAGTCACAACTTCACCAAAATCACACTGGTGTTGCTGTTCCCCTCTAGTTTGTGCTCACCAAAGCATTTCACTCTGCGCCCAGCAGGTGAAAAACTAAAGAGGGGCTTTCATATGCGGCAGTGCAGTTGCTAAAGCTGCCGGATTTTGAAGCGCCTCCTGTAATTTTGTCCAGGATAGTCACAATGTCACCAAAATCACACTGGTGCTTGCTGTTCCCCTCTAGTAGTGTTGTACCTGCTAGGCTACGGGCGGGCCCCATGTACGCGGACGGCCCATACAGGATTTGGGCCCGCTGTTTTAATCAGGGCTGAATACAACATTTTAATTGTTTTATTATTATGTTCAGTGGCGGCGCCAGGGTATACTGGGGTAGGATACAGCCATACCACGAAATGGCTTAGCCCCACCATGAAAAATGATTTTAAAGTAAGCAAAATAAAGTATGCCAACTCACGCAGAGTAAATTGCACAGACATCAGTAAATACCGAAGACAAGAAACGGTTTGAAAATGTTTGTCAAGTAGTGATCATCATCTCAATAGAACATCTTTGAGAATGTCTTCTGGCCAATCAGAATCAAGATAACGACGTGGTGTTGTTGCAGGAAGTCCCGACGGAGAATACTTTTGCTGTAGTACATCTCTATATACATCGATACAACATTACGTGTTGATAGAAATCAACACGTAATTAAATAAGACCCCACGGTTTGATGATTGATGTGTGGGCTGTCTTTCATTTTGACACACAGAACAATGGGGGCTTTCCACCCTTATCCACAATGTAAAGTAATTCACAGCCTCTTCCCTCTTCTCTCCGTGAGGAGCAGCAGGTTCAGCTTTCAGAACAAAGTAACAAAAAACTAAAATGGCATTCATTTTTTTTAAAATATGTAGTAATAGATTTATTTATTTGTCTTCTCAAGAGAGGATCAGAATGTGTATTTTATGTTCAGTATTTCAGAAGAACCCCCGGCGGGAGAATCCCCCGAGACCCGCCTGCAGGGTTGGGTTTTCAGCATGTCAGCTCTTTCACTTGTGGAGAAAGTTGCAGGATTGGCTCCGGTCACCCTTTTTATTTACTACAAGACAAATGTGCCTTTTTATTTCATACAGTTCCATATTGATTGAGACGGGGAAATAATCTAAACCTCACGCGTGGCGTTTCACTGTCAAGGGGAGCGTGTATGTAATTACATTGCAAATACTGACTTGAGCCCCACCACTGTATGGGTTAGCCCTACCAGAGATTACCCAACACAAATACTCTGGAGCCGCCACTGATTATGTTTATTGTTGTTATTTGTAGGGCTTTGTCCTAATATTTATTTTTGTTTTAAACTATGTTGAAAGATTAGTTTAATTGCATTTTTGTTTCTTTTGCTATGCAATTCTGAATGAAAGGCTGCGCGCGAGACTGGTTTTTCGCTGGGTTAAATCGTGTGGGTTTTTGAGTGAGATACGGCACAGCAGCCTGTCAGTTTACTGCTAGGTTAGTTTGGCTATTAGCATTTATATTTATCTGCAACAATGGATATCAGGAAGTGGTTCACACGTATACACTTGAAAGGAATATGGCAACTCAGCGCCAGATGCAGGCACATTAGAAGACATCAGTTACGTTACCAACGAGCTAGCAAGCCAGCCAGGGACAAGGGAGGCTGGCAAGCAATTATATTTTAAAGAGAAATTGACTCTCAAGCCGGCTCTCTCACAAACTCCTGCTCTGTGTGCAAGCAGACCGCTGCACATGCTCTCTGCCTCGCTCAATCTCTCTCTCTCTACATCCCTCAGCCTCACTCCACTTCTCCACCCTGTGTGCGCTCAGGTTTGCCTGTGTGCTGCCCAAGTTTGCAGAGTGTTACAAATGTGCCACAAAACCAACCAATGGATGTAACCTATACTAAGACCGTCAACAGCCTTATGGCAACCTAACCCCCCCCACATTGACAAATCTTGAGATTGGCCGGGAAATGTAAGTTTCGTGGTGGGCACGCCCTGGTCAATCAAATGCCCCGCCCAGACTGTCTGCAGCCGGGTCTGTGTGGAACCTCTGCAGCGCGTAACGTGTAACTTGCCTTCTTCGATTGAAACAAACAACTGTGTGTTACGACAATTTTGAGAAATGGCAGGTAAGAGTTCACGGTCTAAATTAACTTTAAAAGTAACTTTGGTGCATTTTCCGGAAATATGGAGGCGATCGCAAGCGTAATGTACCCGATCCGTTTTTACAGTGGTAGCCTATATGAGGGCAATGAGGTGTCGAGTGTGATTTCATACATTTAATTTGATCTTTAAAGTCTGTCAAAGTAAAGTTTGAGTAATTCTGCATTTTTTTACCGTGTGCTGGCAAGTTACTTTCACTTTGCTGGTGCTCATATCCGTCCTATTTTCTGCCGTTGTTAGTCCATATGTAAAACATATACAATGAAAATAAAACAATACAATTGAGCCTTTTTATAATAATAATAATAGACAGTAATACATTACATTTATAAAGCATTTATGTATAACTCATTTCGATCAATCAGCTTTTTGTATAACATATAACTTTGTGGTAATGACTTTACCACATTTATATCAGTGATAATATGCTATTGTATGCTTATTCAATATTACTGGCCTGTAGCCATCAGGCTGCACAACCCGGGGTTAACAATGTTACCCATTAAAAAGTAACCCGAACTGCACATAACATTTGCACAATGACTTTGACCTACACTAGCACACACATACATTTACATTGTGTGTGTGTGTCTCTTCTAGGGAAGCTGAAGAATTGTAGGGTTAAGTTTGTGAACAGCGCAAACAGAGACATGATCGATCAGCTCCTGGACGGCCTTTTTGATGATGGTGTCTTGAATGGTGGCGAGAAGGACTCAATTGTTGAGGGGAATCCTATTACGACAAACAGGGCACGGGCTCTCATTGACACTGTTATGAAAAAAGGAGATGAAGCCAGCAACAAGATGATCGCTCTCCTTCTAAGCATAGATCCAACACTTTATGCTGCGCTGGGTCTTCCCTCTGAGAATCCTGCTCAGCCAGGTGAGCAGACACAGATCCGCTGTAGAGACATCTTCACCCCATTTAGATTCAAACTAATATTATACTTTGACATTAATGTACATCGTTGTGAGCAGAAATGTTTTGCTGTGTGCAGCTCCAGAGCCGCAGCTGGGGCAGGACGGTTCAGGCCCTCCGATTAATTCCACCGAGGACTTCTGGAAAGGGAAACAGGGTCAAAGAAATGTAAGTTGTTCATAAAAGCTGTGTCAGGTGTTGTTTGATTGATTTATTGTTCAATTCTACAATTGATATATCATCAGATATACAGTATAGTACATCGTGGTCTTAATTCTTTCCTTTAAATTTGTTTTGTAGACTTACCCTGCGGCCAAAGAATCCATGAGGCAACGTATGGCCCTGTTAATCACCAACATAAAGTTTACTACCCTCTCAGACAGAGCGGGAGCCGAAAGGGACGAGAAGAACATGTACAAACTGCTCGTTGCATTGGGATACGAGGTGGTGATACACACAAACCTCACGGGAAAGGTAATTTCACAAAAATACATTCATCCCTTGTCTGGTTGATGAAACAATACAGTAACTGATTCTGACTTTTGTGTTTCCCAGGAAATTGATGCTACTGTGATTGAGTTCTCAAAACATAAGAAACTGAAAGAGACCGACAGTGTGGTGGTGGTGATCATGTCTCATGGGAAACTGGGAGCTGTCCTCGGTGTTGACTGGAAAAGAGACACACCTAAAAATGAGGAACCAGATGAGTTTTCCATCGACAACATTTACCTTCACTTGGGTCCGAAGGGATGTCCCGCGCTGCTGGACAAACCCAAGATCATCCTCATCCAGGCCTGCAGAGGAGGTCTCCTCTATTCCCCCGATACAACACATCAATATCATTTCATTGAACAGTCAGCTAATGTCTTGTTGACTGTCTTTGAGTGAGTGGTGCTCTCATGCACTGTACTAACAGTATTCCACATGTGTTTCAGACAAGAAAGGATCAGAGCTGGTTAAAGACGGTGTGTCCAGTGATGATGCCTCACATTGCGCTGGCCATGAAGACTTCGAGGAGGATGGTTTGCGATTCGTAAACAGTGAAAAAGATTTCCTTGCTCTTCTGTCCTGCACCCCTAGTCAGTGAATTAAAAATGTTTTCAGATGTTACCACGATTATTACTCACTTTATGTAATTAAAGCTTAATGTTTTTCTACAGATACTGTCTCATACAGACATCCCGTGCTTGGGTCTCTTCTCATCCGGTATTTTGTGGAGGTAGTGAACGCCTCTGCACACGTGGATCACATTGATGAACTAGCCATACAAGTAAGTGGAAAGTATAGACTTTGTGAGGCAACACCACCTAACAAGCAGTAATACTGATGCTCTGGGTTTATTATATGTTTGAAACATACAGGTCCAGCAACGCTTCGAGGACTCGAAGATCAAAATACAGATGCCGACCAAAGACAGGGTGACTCTGACAAAGCACTTCTACTTCTTTCCAGGCATCTGAGGCCGGACTTACTGCTGTTTCCCTGGTGTGCCTGGTAGCCACATTATATGCATGCGAAATAATTAATACGATGAAATAGAAACAATCTTGTGGATGAATTACTGAACGGGCCGAACAAGTACAGGCCGAAGGGTTAAAGGGCAGAGCAAAAACACTGCTAAGAGACGCATGGCAACTGAAGAGACTTTCTTTGACTCTTTTAAAGTAGGGGTGGTGGGGCTTTTACATGTCTGTGTCCGGGGGCTTTTAGTTCATATTTGATTAATCCTTTATCAATATCATCATTTATATTTTTATACAATTGGTTGTGTGAAAGCCTTTTAATGAATGGCACACAAGTGGTGTAATGCTTGTAATGCTTTGGATACAAGCGTCAGCTAAATGTAATGGTGGCATTTATTGACCATGCAGGGACTATTTTAGGGATTCAGGGTATTAATTCACTCAGCCTTTTTTGGAACATATATGTAATGTTCATACGGAATAGGTATTTACTTTGTATGGTTTGTATTCATTTTGTCCATGTTTTAAAATACAAATAAACGTTACTATCTCTACATTGTGTCCTTACTTGAGTCGGACATCAACATTCAGCACTCATTGTTTTCTTTAACAGGTTGGGAAGGTCTGCTGTTGTGGGTCACACAATGTGAATAAACCTAAACAAAGTAAATGCCTGGGCTTTTAGGGTATGTGTACTTTTTGTCAGTTTGATTTTTCGTTTAAACCAAAAGCCAAAAAACGAAAATACCAGCATTTTGTATTCTGTGTGTGTAAACCAATATTTAAATCATGACATTGGATACACAATGTGTCCCTGCTACAGAGGTATGAAGGGGGACAACAAGCATCTCGCTCCACTGACAAACTCATCTTTCACATATTCAGAGGTAAATATTTGTGATAACGGATCGTATTCAGTGATTTTGTAAATGAAAAGGAAGTTTTAATAAAATATTTGTAATGCTTGTTTCTTCATTTCATGTTAAATTGTCAGTTTTTAAGATACACACAGTTTATATCTCCGTAAAATACACTGGTAGCTTGAAATAAAAAACAACACAACAAACGAGCATGTAAAGCTTTTCAATATCTACTCTGTCCAAAGTGTCGTGTCGTGATGATGGTGGCTGTATTCAAGTGCACCACTAGAGGGAGCTATCTACTATTCTTCATACAAACTCACCCCATTTCATTCAGATATAACATGGCAATTTAAACTGAATTGATATTTTATCTGGATCACCACATTTGAAGTCCTTATTAGTTTTTCAGTATGTTCTTAAGAACTCTTGTGTTCATATCTTATCGCTTCTTATTCAGTTAGTTGGATACTTTTGAGACTAAAATCAAAACAGGGAAACGGCACCATAGTTACAAAGTGGTCTGTCTGTATGCTGTATGTATAATATAGATAGTCCACACATTGGAAAATGCATCGTGAATCCAGGTGGATGAGAACAACCCTCTGGGTGCCATCAAAGCAGTAATAAGGTCAGCATTAGGCAGGAGTTATTGACAGATTCGAATTTCGCGGATCAATAACTCATGAACATAACGTTGTAAAAATACAAACATGACTTTACAATCATAGCAAAGTAGACAACGAGCTACAGAGTCGTTTTTATCAGAACAGTTCGCGCCGTCATCCGAGCTAAACATCAAGAATTGGTAACAATCT
Organism: Champsocephalus esox; assembly: GCA_036324585.1. Taxonomy (NCBI): domain Eukaryota; kingdom Metazoa; phylum Chordata; class Actinopteri; order Perciformes; family Channichthyidae; genus Champsocephalus; species Champsocephalus esox. Next base: position 28,629,546 of record CM070488.1, on the reverse strand, counting down.
GCCGCTGGAGGAGGGAGAGGAGTGCTTCAGGGCCGTCTACAAACTGCCACGGAGTTTTGCGAAATCTCGTAGGTTGAAGCCTTGCCGTGGATTGAAGCCATGTTCGCGGGGACGCGCAAATGTGACGTCATCGCCTGTTTTGAGCGTTCACCGTTTTCTAAGCTTTTTTCACCCTTTTCAAAGCTTTTCTCTCTCTTTTGAATGATATATCAGATTAAACAGCAAACGGCGGAATAAATAATGTGCATACAATTGCGAGGAGGCTCGTTTTAAGGACACGTTTTTCAGATCTGTCACAATCTTCGTATTGGAATAAACTTACGTTTTGAGTGTATAGTCCCACTCTGCTATATTCCTCCTTCCTGCAGAACAGACAATGACAGGATAATATGTGATTTGTCAATAGTGCTATTTCTTAAAACCTTCTCTGTTGTTTAAGTGTCTGATAACCACGAATAGTAAGCAATGATATAACAGTAATGATATCACATGATCATGTCAGACACTGTTATTTTCAATCAAGCCTAAAAGATAATGTGTTCAAACTGGCTTCACTCACTTCAATTGCTCCTTTGAATATCATTTTTATATATTACTACTCAACACATGTTTGTATTGTAATGCAACTATTTTTTTTAAATTGTATTTTAAGGTGACATTGAATGCTTTGAAAGGTGCCCTAAAATAAAGTGTATTATTGATCTTATATCTGTGCCTCTATTACATTACATATAATTTTCTATCACACTATTAATGTTCCTTATTTTAGACTAGGTTAATCCTGGTGTCAATAGGGAAGATCTGCACTGTTCTACATAACATGTTCAGAGCAGGTATTTCTCCTGCCGGATTTGGAAGCCCCCCTTTATCTTTCTCCAGGACAGTCACAACTTCACCAAAATCACACTGGTGTTGCTGTTCCCCTCTAGTTTGTGCTCACCAAAGCATTTCACTCTGCGCCCAGCAGGTGAAAAACTAAAGAGGGGCTTTCATATGCGGCAGTGCAGTTGCTAAAGCTGCCGGATTTTGAAGCGCCTCCTGTAATTTTGTCCAGGATAGTCACAATGTCACCAAAATCACACTGGTGCTTGCTGTTCCCCTCTAGTAGTGTTGTACCTGCTAGGCTACGGGCGGGCCCCATGTACGCGGACGGCCCATACAGGATTTGGGCCCGCTGTTTTAATCAGGGCTGAATACAACATTTTAATTGTTTTATTATTATGTTCAGTGGCGGCGCCAGGGTATACTGGGGTAGGATACAGCCATACCAAGAAATGGCTTAGCCCCACCATGAAAAATGATTTTAAAGTAAGCAAAATAAAGTATGCCAACTCACGCAGAGTAAATTGCACAGACATCAGTAAATACCGAAGACAAGAAACGGTTTGAAAATGTTTGTCAAGTAGTGATCATCATCTCAATAGAACATCTTTGAGAATGTCTTCTGGCCAATCAGAATCAAGATAACGACGTGGTGTTGTTGCAGGAAGTCCCGACGGAGAATACTTTTGCTGTAGTACATCTCTATATACATCGATACAACATTACGTGTTGATAGAAATCAACACGTAATGAAATAAGACCCCACGGTTTGATGATTGATGTGTGGGCTGTCTTTCATTTTGACACACAGAACAATGGGGGCTTTCCACCCTTATCCACAATGTAAAGTAATTCACAGCCTCTTCCCTCTTCTCTCTGTGAGGAGCAGCAGGTTCAGCTTTCAGAACAAAGTAACAAAAAACTAAAATACCATTCATTTTTTTAAATATGTCGTGTAGTAATAGATGTATTTATTTTTCTTCTCAAGAGAGGATCAGAATGTGTATTTTATGTTAGTATTTCAAATAATCTCCTGGGGGAGAATCTCCCCAGACCCCCCTGCAGGGGTTGGGTTTTCAGCATGTCAGCTCTTTCACTGTGGGGAAGTTGCAGGATTGGCTCCGGTCGCCCTTTTTATTTACTACAAGACAAATGTGCCTTTTTATTTCATACAGTTCCATATTGATTGAGACGGGGAAATAATCTAAACCTCACGCGTGGCGTTTCACTGTCAAGGGGAGCGTGTATGTAATTACATTGCAAATACTGACTTGAGCCCCACCACTGTATGGGTTAGCCCTACCAGAGATTACCCAACACAAATACTCTGGAGCCGCCACTGATTATGTTTATTGTTGTTATTTGTAGGGCTTTGTCCTAATATTTATTTTTGTTTTAAACTATGTTGAAAGATTAGTTTAATAGCATTTTTGTTTCTTTTGCTATGCAATTCTGAATGAAAGGCTGCGCGCGAGACTGGTTTTTCGCTGGGTTAAATCGTGTGGGTTTTTGAGTGAGATACGGCACAGCAGCCTGTCAGTTTACTGCTAGGTTAGTTTGGCTATTAGCATTTATATTTATCTGCAACAATGGATATCAGGAAGTGGTTCACACGTATACACTTGAAAGGAATATGGCAACTCAGCGCCAGATGCAGGCACATTAGAAGACATCAGTTACGTTACCAACGAGCTAGCAAGCCAGCCAGGGACAAGGGAGGCTGGCAAGCAATTATATTTTAAAGAGAAATTGACTCTCAAGCCGGCTCTCTCACAAACTCCTGCTCTGTGTGCAAGCAGACCGCTGCACATGCTCTCTGCCTCGCTCAATCTCTCTCTCTCTACATCCCTCAGCCTCACTCCACTTCTCCACCCTGTGTGCGCTCAGGTTTGCCTGTGTGCTGCCCAAGTTTGCAGAGTGTTACAAATGTGCCACAAAACCAACCAATGGATGTAACCTATACTAAGACCGTCAACAGCCTTATGGCAACCTAACCCCCCCCACATTGACAAATCTTGAGATTGGCCGGGAAATGTAAGTTTCGTGGTGGGCACGCCCTGGTCAATCAAATGCCCCGCCCAGACTGTCTGCAGCCGGGTCTGTGTGGAACCTCTGCAGCGCGTAACGTGTAACTTGCCTTCTTCGATTGAAACAAACAACTGTGTGTTACGACAATTTTGAGAAATGGCAGGTAAGAGTTCACGGTCTAAATTAACTTTAAAAGTAACTTTGGTGCATTTTCCGGAAATATGGAGGCGATCGCAAGCGTAATGTACCCGATCCGTTTTTACAGTGGTAGCCTATATGAGGGCAATGAGGTGTCGAGTGTGATTTCATACATTTAATTTGATCTTTAAAGTCTGTCAAAGTAAAGTTTGAGTAATTCTGCATTTTTTTACCGTGTGCTGGCAAGTTACTTTCACTTTGCTGGTGCTCATATCCGTCCTATTTTCTGCCGTTGTTAGTCCATATGTAAAACATATACAATGAAAATAAAACAATACAATTGAGCCTTTTTATAATAATAATAGACATTAATACATTACATTTATAAAGCATTTATGTATAACTCATTTCGATCAATCAGCTTTTTGTATAACATATAACTTTGTGGTAATGACTTTACCACATTTATATCAGTGATAATATGCTATTGTATGCTTATTCAATATTACTGGCCTGTAGCCATCAGGCTGCACAACCCGGGGTTAACAATGTTACCCATTAAAAAGTAACCCGAACTGCACATAACATTTGCACAATGACTTTGACCTACACTAGTACACACATACATTTACATTGTGTGTGTGTGTCTCTTCTAGGGAAGCTGAAGAATTGTAGGGTTGAGTTTGTGAACAGCGCAAACAGAGACATGATCGATCAGCTCCTGGACGGCCTTTTTGATGATGGTGTCTTGAATGGTGGCGAGAAGGACTCAATTGTTGAGGGGAATCCTATTACGACAAACAGGGCACGGGCTCTCATTGACACTGTTATGAAAAAAGGAGATGAAGCCAGCAACAAGATGATCGCTCTCCTTCTAAGCAGAGATCCAACACTTTATGCTGTGCTGGGTCTTCCCTCTGAGAATCCTGCTCAGCCAGGTGAGCAGACACAGATCCGCTGTAGAGACATCTTCACCCCATTTAGATTCAAACTAATATTATACTTTGACATTAATGTACATCGTTGTGAGCAGAAATGTTTTGCTGTGTGCAGCTCCAGAGCCGCAGCTGGGGCAGGACGGTTCAGGCCCTCTGATTAATTCCACCGAGGACTTCTGGAAAGGGAAACAGGGTCAAAGAAATGTAAGTTGTTCATAAAAGCTGTGTCAGGTGTTGTTTGATTGATTTATTGTTCAATTCTACAATTGATATATCATCAGATATACAGTATAGTACATCGTGGTCTTAATTCTTTCCTTTAAATTTGTTTTGTAGACTTACCCTGCGGCCAAAGAATCCATGAGGCAACGTATGGCCCTGTTAATCACCAACATAAAGTTTACTACCCTCTCAGACAGAGCGGGAGCCGAAAGGGACGAGAATAACATGTACAAACTGCTCGTTGCATTGGGATACGAGGTGGTGAGACACACAAACCTCACGGGAAAGGTAATTTCACAAAAATACATTCATCCCTTGTCTGGTTGATGAAACAATACAGTAACTGATTCTGACTTTTGTGTTTCCCAGGAAATTGATGCTACTGTGATTGAGTTCTCAAAACATAAGAAACTGAAAGAGACCGACAGTGTGGTGGTGGTGATCATGTCTCATGGGAAACTGGGAGCTGTCCTCGGTGTTGACTGGAAAAGAGACACACCTAAAAATGAGGAACCAGATGAGTTTTCCATCGACAACATTTACCTTCACTTGGGTCCGAAGGGATGTCCCGCGCTGCTGGACAAACCCAAGATCATCCTCATCCAGGCCTGCAGAGGAGGTCTCCTCTATTCCCCCGATACAACACATCAATATCATTTCATTGAACAGTCAGCTAATGTCTTGTTGACTGTCTTTGAGTGAGTGGTGCTCTCATGCACTGTACTAACAGTATTCCACATGTGTTTCAGACAAGAAAGGATCAGAGCTGGTTAAAGACGGTGTGTCCAGTGATGATGCCTCACATTGCGCTGGCCATGAAGACTTCGAGGAGGATGGTTTGCGATTCGTAAACAGTGAAAAAGATTTCCTTGCTCTTCTGTCCTGCACCCCTAGTCAGTGAATTAAAAATGTTTTCAGATGTTACCACGATTATTACTCACTTTATGTAATTAAAGCTTAATGTTTTTCTACAGATACTGTCTCATACAGACATTCCGTGCTTGGGTCTCTTCTCATCCGGTATTTTGTGGAGGTAGTGAACGCCTCTGCACACGTGGATCACATTGATGAACTAGCCATACAAGTAAGTGGAAAGTATAGACTTTGTGAGGCAACACCACCTAACAAGCAGTAATACTGATGCTCTGGGTTTATTATATGTTTGAAACATACAGGTCCAGCAACGCTTCGAGGACTCGAAGATCAAAATACAGATGCCGACCAAAGACAGGGTGACTCTGACAAAGCACTTCTACTTCTTTCCAGGCATCTGAGGCCGGACTTACTGCTGTTTCCCTGGTGTGCCTGGTAGCCACATTATATGCATGCGATATAATTAATACGATGAAATAGAAACAATCTTGTGGATGAATTACTGAACGGGCCGAACAAGTACAGGCCGAAGGGTTAAAGGGCAGAGCAAAAACACTGCTCAGAGACGCATGGCAACTGAAGAGACTTTCTTTGACTCTTTTAGAGGGTGGTGGGGCTTTTACATGTCTGTGTCCGGGGGCTTTTAGTTCATATTTGATTAATCCTTTATCAATATCATCATTTATATTTTTATACAATTGGTTGTGTGAAAGCCTTTTAATGAATGGCACACAAGTGGTGTAATGCTTGTAATGCTTTGGATACAAGCGTCAGCTAAATGTAATGGTGGCATTTATTGACCATGCAGGGACTATTTTAGGGATTCAGGGTATTAATTCACTCAGCCTTTTTTGGAACATATATGTAATGTTCATACGGAATAGGTATTTACTTTGTATGGTTTGTATTCATTTTGTCCATGTTTTAAAGTACAAATAAACGTTACTATCTCTACATTGTGTCCTTACTTGAGTCGGACATCAACATTCAGCACTCATTGTTTTCTTTAACAGGTTGGGAAGGTCTGCTGTTGTGGGTCACACAATGTGAATAAACCTAAACAAAGTAAATGCCTGGGCTTTTAGGGTATGTGTACTTTTTGTCAGTTTGATTTTTCGTTTAAACCAAAAGCCAAAAAACGAAAATACCAGCATTTTGTATTCTGTGTGTGTAAACCAATATTTAAATCATGACATTGGATACACAATGTGTCCCTGCTACAGAGGTATGAAGGGGGACAACAAGCATCTCGCTCCACTGACAAACTCATCTTTCACATATTCAGAGGTAAATATTTGTGATAACGGATCGTATTCAGTGATTTTGTAAATGAAAAGGAAGTTTTAATAAAATATTTGTAATGCTTGTTTCTTCATTTCATGTTAAATTGTCAGTTTTTAAGATACACACAGTTTATATCTCCGTAAAATACACTGGTAGCTTGAAATAAAAAACAACACAACAAACGAGCATGTAAAGCTTTTCAATATCTACTCTGTCCAAAGTGTCGTGTCGTGATGATGGTGAGTGTATTCAAGTGCACCACTAGAGGGAGCTATCTACTATTCTTCATACAAACTCACCCCATTTAATTCAGATATAACATGGCAATTTAAACTGAATTGATATTTTATCTGGATCACCACATTTGAAGTCCTTATTAGTTTTTCAGTATGTTCTTAAGAACTCTTGTGTTCATATCTTATCGCTTCTTATTCAGTTAGTTGGATACTTTTGAGACTAAAATCAAAACAGGGAAACGGCACCATAGTTACAAAGTGGTCTGTCTGTATGCTGTATGTATAATATAGATAGTCCACACATTGGAAAATGCATCGTGAATCCAGGTGGATGAGAACAACCCTCTGGGTGCCATCAAAGCAGTAATAAGGTCAGCATTAGGCAGGAACACAGCGACACGCACAGCCACGATTTTTACTTATTTAAATAATAATAATACAATAATATTTTAAACTTGAAAAAAAGAAATAATCCCAAAAAATTTGCAACGAAAATAATTAAAAATAAATTACAATCTTTTTTCTTTTTTAAATAGGGACCAAGATTTCTGTTTGCTGAAAGAATCACACACAAAGGTACCGGACTTGCTATGTTTTAATTTCCTTTATTGTCTCTGTGAGTTTTCAAGTGTTTATAGGATCAATCAATGTTTCCTCACCAGTTGTAGATGAACCTGGCTGTTTAACATCAACGCATCCCACAGATGGTTTCACACCGTCCCTTTAAACCAGGGGTGTTAAACTCAATTTCATCGTGGGCCACATTAGCATTATGGTTGCACTCAAAGGGCTGGTTGTAACTATATAAATATATAATATATATATATAAAATAATGTATTATATATTACATTATTGCCTCTGAATTGGATTATTATCGGATAGGATAATAACTTAGTAATTCACTACGTCTCAAAGCAGAAGTCTAGGGAAAATCATTGCAATTCTCTTCAGTGCCATGTCACAAAACGAGATGCATTGTGGGACATGTAGTTTATGGGCAACCTGCTTCTGTAAAGTGGCATGTAACCGTATAATAATCGTATTATATTCTTTGCAAGCTCTTGCGGGGCCACATAAAATGAAGTCGCGGGCCGGATTTGGCCCCCGGGCCTTGAGTTTGACACCCCTGCTTTAAACAGACAACACAAGAGCCTGCCTCCCTAAAGACAACATCCAGTAACAAACCTCAGAATGATTAAACCTGCAGGCTGTGTTTGGGTTCGGCTAAAATGACAAACCAGATGAATAACATGTGACAACATTGACTCTGATCATGATGATTATGTAATCTACACTTACAGGCCCACCAAACTTCCACACATTATAGTTTCCACCAGATAAACACAACAGCTATGAAACATTTCATAAATCTGAAACCGCGACTTATGACACAGTTATGAAACGGTTTTTAAAAAATACAATAATTTCCATTTTAAATACCTGAACATCATGTCTTTGTAAAATCAATGCACAAACTCTGTATGGGATTTTTCAGACAAACTTTACTTGAAAATGAAACTCATATTAAACAAAACGATGTCATTACAATACCACACAAAGGCCACACGTTGAGTCGGCAACATGGTCACATGGGTACAGTCTGTGCTTTAACAGGGCTACTTTAAGCATGCTTTCACTGACGCACCATGTTCACTCATAAGAATAAAGTAGCTTGACAGAAGGATATGTTCTGTATAAGCTCGTGGTTTATAAAAAGACATAACACAACAAGGGTTTGCCACTTGCAGAACAGAATGACCAATCCAAATCAGACTTTAACAGTTTATTTGAACATAGTGGCAGTGTTAGATACACTGATACAAACCAAAGACACAGGTGGTTCATATCAAACGCTCCTGTTCCCACAACTCACACTCAGTACTTTCCATGTCCTCTTTCCGATGCACGCACTCTCACACGAAGATAGAGCATGTGGTAACAAAACTGGTTCGGCCAGATGAGGGAAGTTAACATTACTTTCATAAGAGATACTTGGCGGTGTGACAATTCTACAAGCAACATATTGAACACGTCGTCCTTCCCCTTTGCAATAGAACATAAACTCTACTTTACAGTGAACTGAACCATGCAGAGCTGTTTAAGGGAGGCAGAGGCCATCAGAGAGAGAGGGTCAAAACAAATCAATATGGATCACGTGGCTCTGAAAACACTGCAGATTAGTGGCCCGTCTTTTTGCCTGGACAACACCAAATATACTACTCTTTGAAAGAAAAATACTAGTCGTTAACTATGAGTGGGGATGTCATTATTAGATGACCCTTTTGTAAATAAGGTTGATGCTACAGTATGTATGAAATGCCTCTACCTATGAGCGCTGTTGTAGATACAAACCAAGAGGTGGCAGAGTTGTTCCACCGTGGTGCAGGTTGTTGAAATGAAGTCAGGAGCAAATAACCCTTTTTATGAAAAGTGGCCAAGTCGTTCAAAGTCGTTTTTGTCTGCAGCACATTGAGGGGAGCTCAATATCCCTTCCTCTACACCAGGGGTGTCAAACTCAAGGCCTGGGGGCCAAATCCGGCCCGCGACTTCATGTCATGTGGCCCCGCAAGAGCTTGCAAAGAATATAATACGATTATTATACGGTTACATGCCGCTTTACAGAAGCAGGTTGCCCATACACTACATGTCCCACAATGCATCTCGTTTTGTGACATGGCACTGAATAGACTTGCAATGATTTCCCCTAGACTTCTGCTTTCAGACGTAGTTAATTACTAAGTTATTATCCTATCCGATAATAATCCAATTCAGAGGCAATAATGTAATATAATACATTATTTTATATATGTATATTATATATTTATATAGTTACAACCAGCCCTTTGAGTGCAACCATAATGCTAATGTGGCCCGCGATGAAATTGAGTTTAACACCCCTGCTCTACACCCTGTGATCAACAGCTACCCTGCCTCTGTCCAAGCTTCACTATATCCACTTATCGGCACCTCTGAAGCACACTAGAATAAATGTAATATCCTTGCAAAACCAAAGTGAAAACTATAATAATGTGTTTTTAGTTTTTTGTATGTATTAAGAGCACAACACATGGCAAGGAGGTTCATGTTGGACATTCAAAAACGCCATCCCTTCTTTAAGCTGTTTATTTAGCTCATCCTGCTGCTTATCAGATTTCACACACTCTCAGCAGAAAGTGGGTTTTCAGTTGTGTTTTTTTGTTTGTTTTTAGATATAGGTTGCACCTTGGAAACTGCAGCTACATCCCCGAGGAACACATATCCCTGCTTTGATATCACTGCTGTAGAAAGTCTAGAATACACTCACGACACCAATGCTCGTCACCATGCGGAACACACTCTGTCCACAGTTACACACTGCCGACATGCAACGATCAGAAGTGATTTATTCGTGAGACAGCATGTCTGTGCACGTGCAATGTTTCAATGAGACTCGCCCTCCAGACGTTACTCTGGTATTTAACCACCTTCTTAGTGTCTGATAGGCTACTGCCCTCTCCACATAGTCTACTGAGTGCTCCACACTGTATTCTATGCGGTCTATCATTTCCCCCTAAGAGAGGTAAAGAGAGGAGGTGTGGAAGACATGCAGATAGGAAGAAGAAAGAGGGAGCCAGATGAGGAGGCAGGAGTAGGAAGAGGAATGGATACAGATGGGGAGGAGGGAGGGAGGAATAGTGGGTGAGAATAAGAAGTATGGAGAAGGGGAAGCAGAAAGAGAGAAAGGAAATAATTAGTCAGTTCGTTGAATATGCATTTTCAATCTCACCCGTTTGCCAGTCTTTTTGAACTTTTTGCATTTTGGGATTTTGACCTTTGCCTGCTGCACATATTCAAGAGCGCCCAGCACACTTCGCTCGATGCTGCTCAAGCAGTCATTGTAGTGTTAGTGAGAGCTCACATTGAGTAGCCTACCACCTTCAACCACATAAGAATTATATTACATTGACGTATTTAAAAAAATAATCTGTGAGAATGGGAAAGACTGCTGTGGAAAACATACTGCTCTGCTTTAATATGTCCATCCATCTTCTCCCGCTTATCCGTGGTCGGGTCTCGGGGGTAGCAGTTCCAGCAGAGAACCCCAAACGTTCATTTCCCTGGCGACATCAACCAGCTCTGACTGGGGGGTCCCAAGGCGCTCCCAGGCCAGCGAAGAGATATAATCCCTCCATCTGGTCCTAGGTCTACCCCTCGGTCTCCTCCCAGTTGGACGTGCCTGGAACACCTCCCTAGGGAGGCGCCCAGGTGGCATAGGTGCCCGAACCACCTCAACTGGCTCCTTTCGACGCGAAGGAGGAGCGGTTCAACTCCGAGTCCCTCCCGGATGACTGAACTTCTCACCTTATCCCTAAGGGAGACGCCAGCCACCCTGCGGAGGAAACCCATCTCGGCCGCTTGTATCCGCGTTAATATGTGAAAGCAGCAAATGTGATTTACCTTGTTCTAATCAGCATGAATTAATAAAGAAAGTCCATATTTCAAATTCAGTATTGATCGAGGAGTGTTCAAAAATGTAACCATGTTTTAGTACAGTGACAACTCATGTAATCTTTACAGTTCTCCATTCATCCACTGCAACCGTGATTCAAGAATAAAAAAAGAAAGAACACATTAGGAATTATCGAAAATGACCTTTCTGCATTAGGAGGGGATCGCTGCTCTCTGCTCTCGAGAGCTTCGAGTCGTTGAGGCGACGGCAGTCTTGTGAAAGCTGAAAAAGTCAACACACACACACACACACACAATTATCACTCCAACACTTCAATTATGAGGGGAAGTCTGTTATTGCATTGTGCTATAATTCAAATCACTTACATGCAACCATTTTCTTTCATATTTGTCATTTAGCATATTATCTTTTATGCATGTACTCAGAGTCTTTTGCATAATTCAGAATGAGTATTTATTCTGAGGGAAACAGTCAATCTCTGTGGGGGTTCAGCCAAGACAATCACACAGTCACATATACAGGCAAGACATACAGATTTACATAAAGCAAGACACTTCACTGAGGAGAGTAAAGGCAACTCGTAAAAAAGATATATGTGTGTGTTTGAATAAGCTATAAGAGAACTTCATATTGCAAAGTACCTCTCCTGCTGATGCTCCGGTTCATATCAGTATTTAGTGTCTGTGACACGTCTCCATGCTTTAATGTTCAAAAAGCACCTCTTTTCACCCTCTGTCTGAAACCAGAGCCCAGTCTGCTCTGATTGGTTAGCTGGCCGGCTCTGTTATGATTAGTCAACCAGCTTAGAGATGTACCGACCCTTAGCCTATCACGAACAATGTTTTGGAGCACTAGCCAATAGGAGCGCAAGTTTTACATAATGATGTCACTGTGTTCCCGGAGTAAACAAAGGAGTCCAATGGAGGCGTTTCAGGCCAAATTGCTGCATTCAGTGACGTCTTTGTGTCGTTTTCAGAAAAATGGACACACAGATAATCAGATAAATAATATTATATTGGTTTTGTATGATACTGTGATTGATATCGTTCAATAAATAGTTTGGATACTGTCTACTATCTCAACAGAAATGTCAACTTCATTTGTATTCAACAATGGCATGTTTAGATGATTAGATATGTGCAGGTGTTCTTATTTTTCTGTCCACTCCTGTTAGTGACAGTGGGCGTCCGCATTGTGCTGACTGCCTTTTTGTTGAAAACGTCGTAAAGCTAGCCATAATTAGACTTAACCGGAAGTGTTGTTACTTTCCCTCCAAAATAAAAGACCAATAACCTTCACCTTTGAGGAAAATAAATCATCAATGAAAGTGTAAACATTATAGATATGTGTCTGTTTGAATAACTAGCATGCATATAACTGTAAGGGAAATAATTATCTCAGACTCCTAGATGGGACATACAGGACCAACCTTGACGTCTATTTATGTTCTTTAAGGACACAGGCTGCTTCAGCCAATAATGTTATTAGTGTCCTTTAAGGACACAGGCTGCTTCAGCCAATAATGTCATTGTTCCCATTCTGTGACCGGTCAATACTAGGTCACAGATGGTCTTTGTTGTGGATGCACTGGGACATTCCTTCTTTGTTGTTTGTGGACTCCAGGGTATGACATATTCGAGGCCATAAGTGGCGGACGCAGGTAACTCAGTGTGCCCAAACTGTCTAAAGCTATCTTATCAGAACATGTTGACGACTCTCTCTGAAACCAGTTAAATGGGCTGACAAGAGAGAGGCGCTCCAGAATTGACGTGGATAGTTAAAACAATAAAACAAATAAAAACGAACAATACAAATAATGGAATAAGGAACAGAGTATAAATAAAATAGTGCAAGTATTATTGGAATATGACATTAGTAACATATATTTGGCAATATATACAAATATCAATATGTCAATATCTTTAAATTCTGCACCTCAGAATGTTTTGTTCTTCTTTCTTCCCCAACCTTTATTTTGAAATGTGTAACCGGAAGTCTCCTCGAGGCTCTCAACCGCTGCATTGGAGCAGCGGAACGTGTGCAGCGGTAATGGCTTCCAGGGAGAGAGGAGAGCACAACAAATGAACCTGAGACCAGAGGCAAAGGTAAGAGAGTCTCGAGACCATAAAACATGATAACTATCAGCTGCTTTCTCCTCTAAATTCACACTGTTGTCCTGTGTGTGTGTGTTCCAGTTGTGTTTACACACACATACATATACACACACACACACACACACACACACACACACACACACACACACACACACACATTAGACAATAAACTGTCGGAATCCTGCACGCCTGCTTCATGTTTGTACATTTTAATGTAATGATGGGCTTGTTTTGGAGTTTGATTGTGTGGCTGTGTCTTTGTCTGGTGTTGCTCTTGGGAGATGGACTCTTTGTTAGCTGCTAACGTGAGGCTAATTAACAGCAGGACGTTAGCAGACAGGCCTGTTAGCTAATTAGCAAGGTGCATGTCTAATTAGCTCGTTAGCATGTTGGCTACAATTATTTTTCCGATTTTTTTTTGTAAATCAAGTCCGTGTCAAGTTTATCACATTACAAAGTGTAATGATGTGTTCAGTGAATAGCGGCTACAGACAGGTGTTGGAGAGAGCTTGAACTCTTTGGCAGTGTTTTGTAAAAAGCTAAACTTCATTTTTTGCTTACTCTTCTAAATGTTTTACTTTTATTACATTGAATTGTGCCGCATCAACGCATCCGTAAGGGAGTAATTCATGTCATGCCAGTAAGTGTCCCCAGGGAAATGAGTCTAGCAAACCATACAGAAAATGTAACAAGAAATAATTTGACAAATCACTTTCATCCCAATGTCTTTGTTTACAAACCATTACATCTGTGAGAGAAACACGGAATCATTTGGATTTATCATGTGTCCCCTCTTCTTCATGTCTCTTCTACATCAACATGTGTCCCCTCTTCTTCATGTCTCTTCTACATCAACATGTGTCCCCTCTTCTTCATGTCTCTTCTACATCAACATGTGTCCCCTCTTCTTCATGTCTCTTCTACATCAACATGTGTCCCCTCTTCTTCATGTCTCTTCTACATCAACATGTGTCCCCTCTTCTTCATCAACATGTGTCCCCTCTTCTTCATGTCTCTTCTACATCAACATGTGTCCCCTCTTCTTCATGTCTCTTCTACATCAACATGTGTCCCCTCTTCTTCATGTCTCTTCTACATCAACATGTGTCCCCTCTTCTTCATGTCTCTTCTACATCAACATGTGTCCCCTCTTCTTCATGTCTCTTCTACATCAACATGTGTCCCCTCTTCTTCATGTCTCTTCTACATCAACATGTGTCCCCTCTTCTTCATGTCTCTTCTACATCAACATGTGTCCCCTCTTCTTCATCAACATGTGTCCCCTCTTCTTCATGTCTCTTCTACATCAACATGTGTCCCCTCTTCTTCATGTCTCTTCTACATCAACATGTGTCCCTCTCTTCTTCATGTCTCTTCTACATCAACATGTGTCCCCTCTTCTTCATGTCTCTTCTACATCAACATGTGTCCCCTCTTCTTCATGTCTCTTCTACATCAACACGTGTCCCCTCTTCTTCATGTCTCTACTACATCAACATGTGTCCCCTCTTCTCCATGTCTCTTCTACATCAACATGTGTCCCCTCTTCTTCATGTCTCTTCTACATCAACATGTGTCCCCTATTCTTCATGTCTCTTCTACATCAACATGTGTCCCCTCTTCTCCATGTCTCTTCTACATCAACATGTGTCCCCTCTTCTCCATGTCTCTTCTACATCAACATGTGTCCCCTCTTCTTCATGTCTCTTCTACATCAACATGTGTCCCCTCTTCTTCATGTCTCTTCAACATCAACATGTGTCCCCTCTTCTTCATGTCTCTTCTACATCAACATGTGTCCCCTCTTCTTCATGTCTCTTCAACATCAACATGTGTCCCCTCTGTGGAAAGAGACTCTGAAAGTTTCAGGAACAAAGATTCTCTCTCTTTTTGATCCATTTCTATAAAAACCTGTCTGAAAATGAGCTGATCAGATTTTGGCCACTTTGTGATGTCATAACGATGTGTTGTCTTGAGTAACCGTTAGCCAATCAGCAACCAAGGTAACATCACCTGAATCTCCTCCCAGAGCACCATTGAGTTCTTTGTAACCAAATGTCTCTCAGAGGGGCGTGGGGAGGGGCTCCTTACTTTCATCTAAAGTAACAGACAGAGAATCAGCACTTCTGATACAGGGCTGAAACAGAGGGGATTATGGGTAATGCTGCAATGATCTGTTGGTGTTTCAGCCAATCAGAGACATGTTCTGTATATATCTGAGACATATAACATATTGATGAAGAACAGTATAATAGGGGACCTTTAAATGGGCGAGAACATGAAAACATACGCAACAATAACAAAAATATGGCTTCAAGAGGAATTTGGAAGCCTATGCCTCATGTTTTTTCCGTCCACAGTGAGGACTAGGATGGTCAGCAGCCAGCCGAAGTACGAGTTGATCCAGGAGGTGGGGCGCGGCAGCTACGGCGTGGTTTATGAGGCGGTGGTGAAGCGCTCGGGGGTCCGGGTGGCGGTGAAAAAGATCCGCTGCCACTCTCCGGAGAATGTGGAGCTGGCCCTGCGTGAGTTCTGGGCGCTGAGCAGCATCCAGAGCCAGCACCCCAACGTCATCCACCTGGAGGAGTGCATCCTGCAGAGGGACCAGCTCGCCCAGAGGATGAACCACGGGAACAGCTCCCCGCTCTACCTGGAGGTGAGGAGGCTGGGTTTGGGTTCGGGGTGTAGATGAGTTAGGAGGCAATCCAGACGAAAATCTGTCTTAAAATAGTTACATTAGCCGCCTTTAGCTTAGCGGTGGTTACATGAAGTCATGTGACCGTGCTGTAGTTCCTTTATAGCCCAACATTAGCCACCTTTAGCTTAGCGGTGGTTACATGAAGTCATGTGACCGTGCTGTAGTTCCTTTATAGCCCAACATTAGCCACCTTTAGCTTAGCGGTGGTTACATGAAGTCATGTGACCATGCTGTAGTTCCTTTATAGCCCAACATTAGCCACCTTTAGCTTAGCGGTGGTTGCATGAAGTCATGTGACCGTGCTGTAGTTCCTTTATAGCCCAACATTAGCCACCTTTAGCTTAGCGGTGGTTACATGAAGTCATGTGACCATGCTGTAGTTCCTTTATAGCCCAACATTAGCCACCTTTAGCTTAGCGGTGGTTACATGAAGTCATGTGACCGTGCTGTAGTTCCTTTATAGCCCAACATTAGCCACCTTTAGCTTAGCGGTGGTTACATGAAGTCATGTGACCGTGCTGTAGTTCCTTTATAGCCCAACATTAGCCACCTTTAGCTTAGCGGTGGTTACATGAAGTCATGTGACCGTGCTGTAGTTCCTTTATAGCCCAACATTAGCCACCTTTAGCTTAGCGGTGGTTACATGAAGTCATGTGACCATGCTGTAGTTCCTTTATAGCCCAACATTAGCCACCTTTAGCTTAGCGGTGGTTACATGAAGTCATGTGACCATGCTGTAGTTCCTTTATAGCCCAACATTAGCCGCCTTTAGCTTAGCGGTGGTGACGTGAAGTCATGTGACCCTGCTGTAGTTCCTTTATAGCCCAACATTAGCCACCTTTAGCTTAGCGGTGGTGACGTGAAGTCATGTGACCCTGCTGTAGTTCCTTTATAGCCCAACATTAGCCACCTTTAGCTTAGCGGTGGTGACGTGAAGTCATGTGACCGTGCTGTAGTTCCTTTATAGCCCAACATTAGCCACCTTTAGCTTAGCGGTGGTTACATGAAGTCATGTGACCGTGCTGTAGTTCCTTTATAGCCCAGCTTTTTACTTCAGAAATCATAAAGTGGTGTCAATATGTGGAAATTATCCAGCTGAAAACGTGTAAGTATCATGAACGTTGAGATTATTCTCTGGTTGGAGCTGTGTTGTCTCTGGCCTCAGTGCCCCCTCAGTCACATGACTGTGTTAGCAGGTTTTCAGGGAGGGGGGGGGCTATTGTCCGGCCACTCTTTGGGTTTTTCTGCAGCGCTATCATTGGACACTTTCCCAGAATCCTCCTTTTATTCCAGCTCTCTCTCTCTTTTGTATTGCTCTGTTATGTACCAGAAGAGCAAATGATAATGGGGCAGAATTATCTGAGCGCACCGGCTGTGGGGCTCATTTGCAGCTTTACTTTTTGTTGGTTCTCTGGCCTGTCAAACAACCCACAGCCATTTGTTTACAGCGAGGAATATTCTACTACACACACTCACAGCGTTTGTGTTGCCTGTAAACACTTTAGAACAAAAGACTGAATGTGTGGTGAAGCCAAAATGACACTTGAAGACATTTTTACTCTTGAGCTCATATTTTAAATTCTGTTGCAGAGACTTCAACTATTTAATGTTCTCACACCTTCTCTGGCACTTCTTCAGTTACTGACATTTCAACTTGGCTACTGCTTCCACACATGACATTTCTTTATGTATTTATTGTCAAAGCATGTCATGTATTCATTGCTATCGGGATGTTAAGAGCATTCCATGGAATATAACAAGTGTTTCTGAAATAAATTACCGACCCCACCTTTAAAGCACTTCCATTTTATTTGCCATTTAAGCATTTTTACTTATTTTATTTACTTCACTTCAACCTTTTAATATACTCCACATTTAAATTGTTCATTGTTTCTATGGCTGTGTTTTCAAGCCTCATCTAAACAATGCCTCCTTTATTTATCGTGCGATACCTGGGAAACCTAATATATCAGTACAGCACAAATGTAGTTTACAACGATAGTGGTTAGTTTCTGTAAAGTACAACCTTTTTGCAGTGTGTGGTTACGGCTTGATTGATGTAAAACAAGGAAAGGAAATATTTGCATTTTTATGTGAAGCCCTGATTGCATTATAGGTTGTCTTTGCAATAGTGCAGCCCAAGTGTAAAATACATTTCCTTTATTTCAAATTCAGTATTTTTGAAAAGGCTTTACTGGGCAATACAAATCTAAATGCCCAGATGCAACATGCATGATGCTTAACGGTGGGGTATGTAATTCACTTCAGAAACACTTGTTATATTCCATGGAATGCTCTGAACATCCCGATGGGAATGAATACATGAAATGCTTTGACAATAAATACGTAACAAATTTAATCTGTGGAAGCCGTGGCGCTGTAAAAAGCACGACCAATCATCCAGTCCGTGTGTGTTGGGAGGCGGGGCTCTGTGAGGAAGTCTGAAGGAAGGGGCAGATGTTTTTTCTGGCTGCGTACTTTCAAATGCTAGCGCACTCGAGCTGGTTTCTCCATTCTTACCTACCCTACCTTTAAGACATAAATGAAAAAAGACATAAAATAGTGCGAAACACACAATGGTGCATGTAAAAATGCAGAAGTAAGTCAACTATGTCAAATGTAAATCTCAGAAAAGCTTGAAAAACGTCGTGATAATTTCGTTCGCCATTATATTTCGGCCCCTCACTAATGCTCCTCTTCCTCCTGCAGCTGGTGGAGACGTCTCTGAAGGGCGAGATCACCTACGACCCGTGCTGCGCCTACTACCTGTGGTTCGTCATGGACTTCTGCGACGGCGGCGACATGAACGCCTACCTGCTGTCGCGCAAACCCAGCCGCAAGACCAACATCAGCTTCATGCTGCAGCTGGGCAGCGCGCTCGCCTTCCTGCACCGAAACCAGATCATCCACCGCGACCTCAAGCCCGACAACATCCTCATCTCGCAGGCCTGTACGCCGGCTGGGAACAGCGAACCCACGCTCAAAGTGGCCGACTTCGGGCTGAGCAAAGTGTGCTCCACGTCCGGGTTGAACCCCGAGGAGCCGGCCAGCGTCAACAAGTGCTTCCTGTCCACGGCGTGCGGCACGGACTTCTACATGGCGCCCGAGGTGTGGGAGGGACACTACACGGCGAAAGCGGATATCTTCGCTCTGGGCATCATAATCTGGGCGATGGTGGAGCGCATCACCTTCGTGGACGTGGAGACGCAGAAGGAGCTGCTGGGGACTTACGTTCAGCAGGGGTCGGAGATCGTTCCGCTCGGGGAGGCGCTGCTGGAGAACCCCAAGATGGAGCTGCTGATCCCGGCCAGGAAGAAGAGCATGAACACACACATGAAGCAGCTGATCAGGGACATGCTGTCGGCGAATCCTCAGGAGCGACCGGACGCCTTCGAGCTGGAGCTCCGGCTGGTGCGCATCGCCTGCAGAGAGCTGGACTGGGACACGTGACGATGCACGGGACAAAAATCTGGATCTGGAACCCGGGGATTATTGGTTTCATTGGAAGAAGGGAACAATAATTAGGGTTAGGGTACGGGGGTGGATTTGTCTGTCGAGGGAACAGATCGACAATCTGGGTGTCATGGGTAAGCTGTAAATGTAAAACGGCTTCCACAAATGCGAAAGAATATTCTTTAACTCAAAGAAATAGAAAATACGAAACTGACCTGAAAACGTACGTGCGCTCATTTTGAAATGTAGAAGACAAAAAAAGACACTTCTAATTTTAAGTCCAGTCTTTTTTAAGGATACTCTCTTTGAACTAAAAGGTGTTGACATTTGGATGACCGTTACACAAGACATATCTATTTGGAGCCTTGGTGTAAAGAAGACTTCCGATATTTCTTAGGAAAACTTGGAAAACCTGCACAATATCGGACATTTGATCGAAATCACAATATGAACTCGTGAAATATCAAAAATACGGAAAAAACTAACATTTTTAAAGACTTAAGATGCGTTCAAATATTCACAAATGCCCAAAAAGTGTTATAAAAATTCAAAAAAAGCTTGTACATTTGATCCATTCACAGATTTGTGGAATTTGTTTGTAAATTTGCCAAATAGTTTACAAGCTTAATTTAGCGTTTGTGGAAGGGGTTCTCCTCACAGATTGCTGCTCTGTTCACACTTCATCATATGGAGACAAATCTACCTCCATGTTTGTGTCATGGCTTCCTCCACGGTCTGAGCACAGGCGGTCCTCCTCTCGCTGTGGCTTTATATTCGGGTTCGCTGCTGATGCTTCTAATGGCGGCTGAGTCTCAAGCCAATCACATCACAGCTTCCACTTCCTCCTCGAGCTGCTGGAAGAGCGAAATGAGCAAGAAGTCCCGAAACTCAATTAGAGAAGACGGTTTGTCTGCAAATACCATCCTGCCCCTCGGTGCTAATTGTGACTAAATGCAATATGAGACATTATCCTGTGATCCTTACGGCGTACATTCATCCAAAGGCCACCTTTAGCTTAGCGGTGGTGACGTGAAGTCATGTGACCGTGCTTT
This sequence comes from Champsocephalus esox, assembly GCA_036324585.1. NCBI lineage: Eukaryota > Metazoa > Chordata > Actinopteri > Perciformes > Channichthyidae > Champsocephalus > Champsocephalus esox. The sequence goes on along the minus strand of CM070488.1, from coordinate 28,609,237 downwards.
ACTTCCTTTATAGCCTAACGTTAGCCACCTTTAGCTTAGCGGTGGTGACGTGAAGTCATGTGACCATGCTTTACTTCCTTTATAGCCTAACGTTAGCCACCTTTAGCTTAGCGGTGGTGAGGTGAAGTCATGTGACCGTGCTGTAGTTCCTTTTATAGCCTAACGTTAGCCACCTTTAGCTTAGCGATGGTGACGTGAAGTCACGTGACCGTGCTTTACTTCCTTTATAGCCTAACGTTAGCCACCTTTAGCTTAGCGGTGGTGAGGTGAAGTCATGTGACCGTGGTGCACTTCCTTTATAGCCTAATGTTAGCCACCTTTAGCTTAGCGGTGGTGAGGTGAAGTCATGTGACCGTGCTGTAGTTCCTTTTATAGCCTAACGTTAGCCACCTTTAGCTTAGCGGTGGTGAGGTGAAGTCATGTGACCGTGGTGCACTTCCTTTATTGCACTTCAGAAACCATATCTTATGTCGGCTGTATACGGAGCTTACTTTCTGCAATAACCTAAAATCCAATGGAGAAATCCTTTTGGCTTTTTGTTGAGAGCACCAGGGAGATGATGCCTTCAGGGTCAGCTTACAAAAATCCATCATCCCGGCACCGCTTTTTATTAAAACACAATGACCTCATGTGTTTAATGAAAGGCTTTGACAGAACTGGTACATGACCACCAGCATACATACATCCATACAAACATCAGATCCTACTCTGTGTTCGGCATCAAATGCTCAGGTAACAATAACTAACTGCATGATGGTATTTGTAGACAAACATCTTAGGAGGGAAAAATACTGATATTTAGCGGTTGAAGTTGATTTCTTACCTTTTTAATCGTGCTGCTTTGTTGTTTCCTTTTAGCTGGCGCACGGTCTATCAGTTATTGAGCAGCAGGCAGCTGCTTATGGTTGCATCCTTCCTCTTTCTGCTCATTACAGACTTCTAGATAAGTCAACCGTTTGCAGATAACGCCCACACAAGAATGTAAAACAAGACCGTCACCTTTATTTATACGGAGTCTTAAACACTTCATTTGAATTAGACCCAGTTAATGAGGAAGTAATGATGGTTTATTACAACTTTAAAAGTCCAGGCCATTGTCCCTCCGACGGTGTTACTGCCTGTTATTATCACAAATGTTTCCTATGACATGAATGTAGTTCAGCGATAGCGCTGGCAGATTTACGATTTTAAATATATTTAACGTTTTAACCTCTATTGTAAACTAAAATTGCCCCATTTTCAGTAGGTTCTTGTACATTTTGCTTGATGACAACTGTTCCTGCAGATTTGCTTAGCTTTAGCTATGTATTATGCCTAATTTATATTCTGTGTATTGAGATTGAGATTGTGAATTTATTTTCCCCTGAAGTCATTGTTCTGAATTTACAGGAAAGTCAGAATAAAAATAAAACAGTCTGAAAAATAGATAAATAATAATCTCATTTAAATGGTATGGCAGTACCACCACAGCCTACTAACTGTAGCTTTTAAGTCCATTTCTTACAGAAAAAGGTTTGTTTTAAGTTATCTTTTGGCTCGTTAACAACAATACTGATCGCCTTTCCCCGAATCCAATAGAAAAAATGTCCCTAAAGAAAACCAAAGTTGTAATGAACCAGAATGATCCTTTCCTTAAGTCAAAACCAAGAACACTACGATAGAGCCTCTGTTCAAAACTCATGGCAAACAAACCCATGCATGAAGATGTAATGATCTGAAGCTGTGACATGAATATTGACATCCATTTAGAGCTGGGTAAAAGGATGTCAGTGAATGTCACGGAAAGCACTTTTCACGTTTATATGTATTCCTTGTGAACTTCCTGCTGCGTTATATATCACTCAGAAGATGTGATAATGGATTTTTGGTTACGAACGTCAGCCAACGGTCTACTTGTGCATGCAGTGCCTCTCCCCTTCAGGGAGACGACGCCAGCTACAATCCTCCATGAGCCAGACGCTCTTATATCGGGAAACATAATACTGTTGTGTTGAACTTGATCTCCTCTCACTGTGTCACTGGCTCTGGATCTCACGGTAATCCCTTTCTCCATGCGTTTTTAAGCCTATTAAGTTGTTGTAGCATTTCTTTTGGGGCTGTCAGGTCATAAATAATGAGTGCACTTTTTAACACATTTTACAGCTCTGATCCCAAACTGATGGGGAACAAACGGACTTAAAGGGACTGTGAATGAGCAGCAACTCGGACATCTTTGGAGGATTATTTCGGATAACTTAACCCTTAAATGGGTATTCAATATATTGATATTCTCTCTTTTATTTTGGACCGTATTACACCCATGCTACACTGTTACAGACCCTTATTACACCCCTATGACACATTGTCATTGAACCCATGTTACACCATAATACACCCATGTTACACCGTTATAAGACCCATGCGACACCAATAGTACCACCATATTACACTGTAATTACACCCATGCTACACTGTTAAATACCCTTATTACACCCCTATTACACATAGTCATTGAACTCGTATTACACCCATGTTTTACACTGTTATAAGACCAATGCAACACCAATAGTACATTGTTATTACAACACATTTTACACATGGGCGCAACCTATCAAATCCATGTATATCCCCCTGGATGAAAAACAGCTGACCGATTACTCAAACGTTGACTATTGCCAATATGTACCTGCTACAGAGCCTACAATTCTCCCGCCTTTTTTTGTTTCACTTCCTGTCGTGATTGCGGTTGAGATTTGCCTTATTTCCTGAAACTCAACCTCGTTGATTTTGCAAACGCAGAAGTTGTGTTTGTCATGGATCAGTATTTAAAATCAAATTATTTTTCCTGCAGGACATCCATGATGCTTTGGACAATTCAAGAATGTGTGTTGCTGCTCTAAGCAAAGCAAAGGATGATGGGTAATGGAGTCTTTTCCTGCCACGTTAAGAGACTAAGCTTCCTGCAAAGTAGCTTTTTTTTTGCCAAACAAGAGGTCGATCTTGGGTTTTAAGAGATGTTTGGTTGTATTAAATTCCTTTGCCCATGTGTAAATAAATACTGTACAGCGGGGGGCGGGGCTTAGGGGGTACATTTGACTGTTTAAATTTGCTGTGATGGATTTAATTTGACTTCCTGGTTTGGTTCACATCATCCATGGGAAGATGTATTATATATTTACAGGTTAATACTGTTGGTGTGCTCGTGCTAACTGTCTTTCGTTTGCCAACTGTTTGTGAATGTGTGCTGGTTAACAAATCAAATGGTCTTTTTCTGTCTGGGCTTTTTAGCAAATGAAACGGTCTTCTTTTGGGACAAAAAGTAAACTTCAACATTTGAACAGCTCTGATCCACGACTCTGACACCGTACTGCTTTCACTGTCTCCTGAAACTCAGATGTTCTAAAATACACCTGGAGTATGGATTTAGGAATAAAGTGTCCTTTTCTGTTCATTTCTAGATTTCTTCACCGATAAATAAGCAGTTTGGAGTTGAGACACAGCTTGCTCTTTTAACCAGTAAATTCGTAGTCCTGGATCAGAGTTGCAAATAATCTGTCCCGGGTCAGAAGAAGACCTCCTCTCTCACTTTTGTACGACTTTCTGCTCTTGTCATTGTAAAATATTTTGAAGAGAAAATTAAATTAAGTTTATCAAAAGTGGTGTTCAATTTGTCGATCACTGTTGAATTGATTTAGATAAAAAATGAACAAATATAATAATACTAAATTATAATATAATAAAAAAAGAAATACAATATTTTGTAATAATTACATACAAAAGAACACAAAATGTTAAATAAATGCATTAAAAATCATTATACAGAAATTACGATAAAGAATACAATAAATAAAAAACATGAAATATATATATACAAAATATCTGTATTTTTCGTATTTATTATGCATTTATTTACTATTTTATTTATTTATTCATGTATTTATTTATTTATTCCTGTATTTATTTATGTATTGCCTTGTTTATTTACATTACATGTCACTTGCTAGACGCTTTTATCCAAAGCGACGTACATACTCAATACTGTGGGCAATCCCGACAGGAGCAATTTGGGGTGAAGTGTCTCAGGGACACAACGACATGCTGACTGCAGTGGGGTTTGAACCTGTGCTCCCCTGATCCGAACACCAACGCACAGCCCACTGCGCCACAGCCTCCCTATTTATTTTATGAATGTTTTTATTCATTCATTTATTTATGCATTTATTTACATATGTCATGTTCCGTCCTCCTTATAAGTTAGGGTCTGAGCTCTCTTAATCACATCGTGGTAATATGAGTGTTGTAAAACTGTGAAGTGTCAGTGGTTCAACCGATCTTTAGCTCTATCTGAAGCAAACATCACGTGGTATCGACGGCCAGCGAGGCTTCGGACCAATCCCAAACTACACCCTACCTCTACACACTCCCCCTGCGTGACGTAGTGAACTCAGTGGAGTGACACTCGCAGCTCAACGAGGCTCCCTCCGGTCAGATGGAGTAAATACAGCGGCAAGCTTTGGGACGGCCTCCCCTCTGTCCGGCAGAAACAGGAAATGCCGTAACCGTAACAACGGTTTCAGATCAGCATCTCTAGACAGAAAATAAAATTAAGAACTAAAATAAAACTCCAAACATCTTTAATTGTGTTGTAAAGCTCTTTTAGTACAAGCTTCTTTGTTTTTGCAACAGTCCGTACATATACACAACTTTATAATAAAATGCACACATTTACCTTTGTCTAGACACAGCTGGCTCAATTTACCCCCTTCTCCCCTATGATGCTAAGTTAAAAACATATGAGGTTATCATGAGGCTGTTAACATCGCAATGTATCACTGGATGTTTGCTGGAACTACTTAAACAGCGTGTTTCCTGACGGACGGACACAGCGACCGGTCAGGTAGAGACTGGTCTCCAGTCAGCACCGATGCAGACTCGCTGTTAGATGGCTTGATAGCCCACTCCCCCGCCACACTCCTTGCTTTGGAACAGCCATAGACAACTGTATGGGAACAGCGCGAACGGAGGGGTAGTGTGTAGGGTGTGGTTTGGGATTGGGCATCGATGACGTCACTGGCCTACAACGACAAGCCTCGATACACACTTCACCAAAAACGTCCTGAATTACTCGAACCACGATAAGCAGCCTCGGCGCAGGACGTCACACCCCTACTGTTCCCTCCTCAGCCGATTTCTCTGATTGATTTCACCTGACCCGATGAGGAGGAAGCTGCTCGCATCAGCTGCAGGTTTCTGCGCCAACATCTCAGAAGAATCCCTGTAGCTGCTCAGGTGAATCTGAAGATCTTTCGTCATGTGGACCTTTTGAGCAAACTTGATTCCACCTTAGTGCCAATTTAGAACATTTATAGTTAAAACACCTAATTTACACAAAATCAAACCTTTTTTTGAGTGAAAATGGTCAATTAGTTATTTTTGCCTGAAGTTGAGATCAAATGAGCTTGATGTTTTATCACTGGTAAATGTCAACGTATTTTTGTTTACAAACTATGTCACACTATTTGTAATTCCCACGAGGATAAGAGGTGCTATACAATTTAATAAAACTCCCAAAATCCAAAGTATACATTATAATTCTTCTTGCAAACGCCGTGCTATGGAACCATGCATGCATTGTGTTTCTAGCACTTCCTAACACGTGACTTGTGTGGTCATTTCATCTTTTATGATGTTTTAATGCTTTGTCAAGCTTTGTGACTATATGTCTGGGAAAAGCGCTTTATAAATACATATTACTTACTTACTTATTTCTGCTGCAATTACATTAAATAAACCCTTAAACCCTTTATTTACAGCTGTAAACTTTGTATCAAACTTTGATGCGCTTGCTCTCCACAGATGACCGTCCTTCAGATCGTGCCGTGCTCGGTCTCTCAGCTGCTGTCTGCGTCTAAAGCCAGCAGCGACACGTTTGCACTCAGCGACCTGGAGTTCAACCAGGTGTGAGACATCACCATCTAAAGAGGATTTCACTCTGCAACAATGCATTTATTTTAGTTAAGATATGGGACATTCTATGATGAACAAGTCAGTATACAACTTTCCATGAACGTCAACAATTAAGGTTTGGCCAATACATTCAGTGGAAAATGTACAACCATGCTTTCTTGGACACTGTTCAGAACTCCATTGAAAATCCTGGAAAGTTTTAAAGCCACTCGAACACACAGAATATCTTAAATGGCCACATTTCTGAATGTGTTTTGGTTTAATGATAACTTGTGTTTGCTTCCTCAGGTGTCTGTCGTTGGCGTCATCAGAGAGTTGGGTCCTTTCGTGAAATACGTCCAATACTGTTTGGACGACATGACGGGTCCTCCTCTGACCGTGAGGCAGTGGGTGAACTCAGAGGCCAGTCACAGATTTGTTTCCTCAAAATTCTGACTTTTCCCAAGATCTCAAAATTCAGATTTTTTTTTCCAAATTCTGACTTGTTCTAAAAAAAAATGGACTTTCTCAAAATCACAACATTTTCACTTTCTCAAAATGTGGACTTTTTCTCAAAATGTGGACTTTTTCTCAAAATGTGGACTTTTTCTCAAAATGTGGACTTTTTCTCAAAATGTGGACTTTTTCTCAAAATTCTGACTTTTTCAAAAAATTCGGACTTTTTCGAAATACTTAATTTTTTTAATAATCACTCGTCACCGTCTTGAGCTTCAACCTCAGTATCCATGTATTTCAGATCCTCTCCAGAATGGAAGTAGTCATCACATACAGAGCATCAACTAGTTCCTGAGCAGTGTCCTTCACATGCTGATATCCAAGAGAGGGAGTTACCCAGTCTCAAGATGGAGGAGTAGAAAGCAGTATTCAATGTTTACTTCAGATTAGCTCCACGTCAGAAATGAGCATGCTTGTCACATGTCTATCTCCATAGAGCAGGGGTGTCAAACTCAAGGCCCGGGGGCCAAATCCGGCCCGCGACTTCATTTTATGTGGCCCCACAAGAGCTTGCAAAGAATATAATATGTTTATTATACGGTTACATGCTACTTTACAGAAGCACGTTGCCCATAAACGACATATCCCACAATGCATCTCAAATTAGATATTTTTTTCTCAGAATTTGACTTTTTTTGTCAAAATATGCCTTTTTTCTTAAAATGTGCCTTTTTCTAAAATCTAAATGTGACATTCTTACTGAAGAGACTTGCAATTATTTGCCCTAGACTTGCTTTCAGACGTAGTTAATTATGAAGTTATAATAATAATCCAATGCAGAGGCAATAATGTAATATAATACATTAATTTATATATATTCAATATTTATAAATGTGTTTTTGGTCTTAAAGTTACAACCGGCCCTTTGAGTGCAACCATAATACTGATGTGGCCCGTGGTGAAATTGAGTTTGACACCCCTGCCATAGAGGCTGAATCATCATGTTAATCACATAGCTATCTCTTCTAGGTCGTCACACATCCTGTCATGTTCACAGCTGGGATTCCTTTGTTATCATGTGACTCTGATGTTGGAAGAGGACATTCAGTATTTTCCCAACAAACAGGATATCTTCAGTCCAGATAACGCGACACTTATATTAACATGTTTCCCACAGGACTGCACCCCCCTGGTGTTTGCTTCTCCTGGATCGTATGTGAAAGTTATTGGAAGTCTGCGCAGCTCTACTGTAAGTCAACGAGGAGGTTAATGATGGTTCGATTGATTTGTCGGTGATGTTTTCCTTTGTTTCTTTGCTTCAGGGTGAAAGGTCATTGCAGGCCAAACACATCCGAGTCATCACAGACCTGAATGAGATCACATCCCACATGCTGGAGGTGGTGCACGCTCACATGCAGATTTTTAAAAAGGTAAGCAAGGGTTAATCTCGTTTAACTAAGCTTTATGTGAAACAACTTAAAGGGGAAATGCATTCTCAAGTGTGCTTCAGGGCAGATTGTCGAGTTCTTTCTCTGATGGCCTGATTTCAGTCTCTGCTCATATTCATTTTTCTCCGTCTGTTGTTGAAGCAGAAATTTGATGTGAACATGAACATCACTGCTGTCCCATCGGAGGACTTGCCCTCCGTCCAGGGTCAGGTGAGTCTGCTGAAAGGGTCAGTTCACACAGATAATGACTTTTAACAAGATGAATGAAATAATATTATAGAAAGTGTAATATGTGTACATATTATATACTATGTTGTCACGGTGACAGCAATGCCAGGACCAAACAATAATATGTGTATTATATCTCTGGATGTTTTTTTGGGGGAGCTTATTGTCAGTGACATTTACTATATATTGCAAGACCTGCAAATAATCACAAAGTATTTATACAATTGCATCGAAAACACTTTCCTCTGTGATGAGAAACCTCTGTGTCCTCATCTGTAGAAGAAAAGGCTCATTGGTATTGATGAAAAGGACAAGTTAAACATGTCATGCATTTAGAGCAGGGGGGTCCAAACCTTTTTCACAGAGGGCCACATACAGAAATATATACGGAGGGCTGGGTCGCCCACTACAGGTGAGGTATATCGCCTCTTAAGTTCAGTTATGAGTTGGCAAAATCAATCAGATGTCGGTAAAGTATGCTTGTGAGTGTCGGCAGCTCAGCCCTTAAAGCAGAAGCCTCAGATTGATTATAATAAGGAGAAATAGGAAAGGTGGATTTCAAGCTTGTTATGAAAATAAGTAATTGGGCTTTTTTCTTATCAACTAAGATATGATAGAAAATGTTTCCAACTTGAATTGAGTGAATGTATTTGAAGTGGTCTTATAAACACATACTGTGTAAAGTACAATATAAGACAAGCACACGTTTCATTTGTGCGCCATATTCCATTATACTTTTTCACTTTGCTCAGGGCCGATTCAAAATGGCCCGCGGGCCGTAGTTTGGACACTCCTGATCTAGAGAGATGCCTTTTTAAAGTCTCCTCTTGTTTCCCGTGGAGGTGCTGCACGTGATCAGGAGAGGGTCTGTGCGAGACATCGGGATCGGATTCAAGGAGCTGCAGAGCCAGCTGGACTTCCTCAGCATCAAAGACATCAAGTACCCTCCTTCATTTGAACTCATACTCAGTAGTGATGGGAATTACGGCTCTTTGAAGGGAGCCGGGTCTTATGGCTCCGTTCCTTTCCGAGAGCCGTTCAAAGGGGGCGGGGTTACTAGGTTTATCTGCGAAAGAATCACCCGGATAATGATTGACTGTTTTGCCAGAAATCTACTTTTACTCACAGAACAATGTATAACTTGCCTCATCTATCAGCCAGCCAAACTACAAGCAGCATGCGTTATGCCATCATCTATCGAGGGCAACTTTGCATTCAGGAAAGCAAGTTCCCGTAAAGGCGAGTGGATTTATGGCAGGCAGTTTCAAGGCGTTTATTGTCATGTGTACATAGCTAGTGTCGTTATGACAATGCAAAGCTTAGGTCACAGGCTCCTCCAACAGTGCAACACAATAACACAGATACAATAGTACAAGTAAATACAATAAAATAGATTAGAAACAGATTATGATAGAAGCTGTGCAGAATAGTCTGTACAGGAATTGGAATATTGATACATGTGAGTTGCAAACAGATGAATGTTATGTTCTTTCAAAAGTGTAGATGTGTAACAGTCGGCCTGTGGGATGAAACTGTCCCTGAGTCTGGTGGTTTTAGTGAACCAACGATAAAAAGAACGGCTCTCACCAAGTACGACGCGGTAAGCCAGAAAGACTTTCTGAATAATATATTTATCACAGGGAAAAATTGGTGTTCGACAGATGCTCCATTTTTTTTTAATAAAATAGAAAAATACTAAGATAAAACTTTCGCGAACTACCCAAAATTCATAGCGTTGCAAAGTTGGGGTCAGCTGTGGAAACCCGGAGCATAATCAAAATGAAGGTAAAGGAAGAAGACAGCAAAGAGTGGTCAGCCTGACATATTACATTCACACTGTAAAGTTTCAGGAACAAAGAGTCTCTCTCTTTTTGATCCATTTCTATAAAAACCTGTCTGAAAATGAGCTGATCAGATATTGGCCACTTTATGATGTCATAACGATGTTTTGGCTTGGTAACCATTAGCCAATCAGTAACCAAGGTAACCCCTTATCACCTGAATCTCCTCTAGAGCACCATTGAGTTCTTTGTAACCAAATGTCTCTCAGACAGAGAATCAGCACTTTGGAAACAGAGGGGATTATGGGTAATGCAGATGAGTTATTGCACCGTCCAATGGTTACTCAAAGTCGGATTTTGAATGTCTTTCTTCTGTGCAGATCCTCTTTGACGTCTCTGATGGATCAAGGTTTCGTTTATCACACCATCGACGAGAACCATTTCAAGTCCACAGACCCTTAGCAGGATGAACGTCACTGCACCCACATGTTCAGGGTCACTCAAAGCTCTGTTACATATAGTTCTGTATGACGTACTGCAGCTATTGCCCACAGACAGAAAAGGAGACTTACTGGGTTTATAGCTGATCATTTTTTTCTTAGAGTGAATGCACTGATGTTTTCCTCAGGCTCTTTTTGTTTTCAAATATATATTATTGTTTAAGTTATTTATGCGCTGGATGTGTGAGTACCCTGCAAAGGACCCTGATGGCTGTATATAAAGATTGAAGTTTAAAATGTGTCTCATGCCGTCTTAATTCAAGATGTGTTTCTGTCCCTGTACAGTACTTCTGTCTCCATGCAGTCCTGATTTAGTTTTGAGAAAGGTAGAAAAGATGAAGGCGAAGGTAACAAACTACAACAGGTGAGTGTAACATGTATTTAAACACAGTTATGGTCGTTCAGAAGCTGCTTCACAAACCCGTGAGCTGTGTTTAAACCTGTGTAGAGATGATGTGTGTGTGTCTGTTTGTCTGCGGCTAATTCACACACACTACTGACCCCATTAGTCTAATGTATTTAGTGCACGTTTATGACTGAATGCGGTTGTGGTTTCACGAATATTGAAGAAGTATTTTTGACTGTTTTACGCCATAGTTTCATTCAGTGGCAAAAGGCATTTCTGTCACTCTGCTAGATTATGTTGAACCAGAGTTTAAGATTCATTCATTTTTGTTTTGGTGATTTTCGCCACCATCATGACTGTAAGGAAGCCTGAAGGGACCATTTTGGTGACATTCGGCTCAACTGAGGGAGATCTCTCGTATAGTTTAACAATAAGGATGTACCGTCTCTGCTCTGTGTGTTTGGGCTTTCTTTATGTATCTCACTCTTCCCTTGAGACCCGGATCGAGAGAACTGAGATAATATAGGTCAGGAATATGAGCTGTAAACAGAATTAGGCAGATGCAAACAGTGGTGCATTATGCATACATATACATATATATATATATATATATACATATACATATATATATACATATACACTGTGTATGTGCATATAGGGATGATTTATATAAAGACTGTTGCGATTCTTAGTGTCTTGTCTTATCTGCAGGCCAACTACTTCTGTTATGCATGTACATTAGTCCCAGAACAGATGCATTGTGGTCCTTTTTAGAGGCTGTTTCACACCTCAAATTGAGGTATAAACCATAATGTTGGCCATTTTTTTAAGCGTTCATGCTTTTTGTCTTTTTCCAATGTCCCACTGTTGTCAAAACACATTTAACGAGTGTTGTAATTGATACACCCTGAATAAAACGAATACTTCTGGGGGGGGCGCGGAGAGGGGGGAGGGGGCGGTTGCGGGCAGGGAAGAAAGCACGGACGAGCATACTGAGCACAGGGGGTAGGCCAAACAGAGGCAGTGTGAGTTCTGGGTATGGGTAGGGGCGTTCAGGGCTGTATGGCTTGTGACACTAACGAAGGCCGTGCTGTCAATGAGGCGTCCATTGAGGGCACATGGACATCCCGAACAGCGGACATGACCGACGAGGGCCACCCCCCTTGCCAGTTGAAATGGTCGCTAAGGCCACCCCCCCTGGCGTGAAAAGGGACGGCTAAGGGGCCCCCCCGCGCGAGGTGCGATGAAATGACACAGCTAAGTGCCCCCCCCCTTGCGTTGGAAAAAGCCGGCAGGGGACGTGACCAAACGTCAACATAGGCCGACCTGGGAGTGAGGATTTTTGTCGGTCACAAGCTGAGTAGTCGCTACCTTTTTTAAATGTGATTTCTACATTTGTAAGTTCACTCTCCTCCTAAAAGTAGTAATTTTAGGTTGATTAAAAAAGGAAGAAACCTGTGACAAGGAAGTTTAAAATTAAGGTTTTTAAACTTCTGTTTAAAGGCGGGGTCGGTAATTCACTTCAGAAACACTTTTTGTTATATTCCATGGAATGCTCTTAACGTCCCGATAGCAATGAATACATGAAGTGCTTTGACAAGAAATACATAAAAATGTATCTGTGGAAGCCGTGGCGCTGTAAAAAGCACGACCAATCATCTGAGCCGGCCCGGCTAAAGTAACCGGATGACCTACCTGCCTGTCAGCCTTCCATCGGGGCACAAACTTATCCCGTGCCCTCATTGGTCATGAGCGCGTGTGTGTTGGAGGAGGGGCTCTGTGAGGAAGTCTGAAGGAAGGGGCAGATTTGTTTCAGCTGCGTACTTTCAAATGCTAGCGCACTCGATCTGGTTTCTCATTCTTACCTGCATGTATAAGAAACAAACGTGTAGGATACCTTAAGTACATGTATACGTTTGTTTCTTTAGGACCCAGAACAGATGCATTGTGGTCCTTTTTAGAGGCTTTTCCACACCTCAAAAAGAGAAAGAATTAGAAACAATTATATTTTCTAAGATGTCTATGTTTTTCTCAATGTTTCACATTAATCAAATCACATTTAAAGAGTTGTATCATCAAAACAAAGGTATCTAGACACTAGTTGAGGTTATCACTAGATAGCAGAAGATTGTAAATGACTTGTCAAATGAAATCCTAACCTCTGTAGGTTCACCTCCTAAAAGTTGAATTATCAGACGTTAAACATGTCTGAGATGTGTGACCTGACATTAAGTTTATAAAGGAAAGAGTCTGACATTCGGAATACATGCTTGGACAACAGTTTCTCTAAAGAATAGCATGCTTTGTGGTCCTCTTTATAGGCTTCTCTACGGCACTACGGAAGACAATTTGAGGGGGAAAACAGCACACCGCCATCTTTGCTGTGTCTTCTCAATGTGTCTCTATCGTCCAGTCATTTTGAAGTAAGAATGCTAATATGTTTGGGGTTTCGTTTCTTTAGCAGCATTTTCCTGAGACGTCCACATGGGTCTATATTTTGGAGAAAACCCCGGACCCAAGGCAGCAGCAGCACCCCGGGGGGTCTGCGGGGGGGGGGCTGAAGTCCTGCTGGGAAACGCCTGACGAGCCCGAGAGGCATCTTTGTTTGCTGCTGGTGGTTCTCAGCAGGGCGTATACAAAACAGAAGTAGATTGTTGAATATGAGCGGCTTCAAACTCCATTTGCAAAAAGGCTTTTCTGTGGATCTGACGGAGCTGCAGATTGACAGCTGTAGAGATATTAATAATTCAAAGCCTGCGCCCGTGTTTTTTATTTGAGACAAAAGGAGGAAGCTCAAGAAAAACAAATTGCAGAGTCCAACAAATAATACTCAGTTTGGTTTCATGAACCCAAATGTAAATATCAATCAAATGTGTTTTCTATAGCCCAATATTACACATCTGTCTCAGGGGTTGTAGTGTGTACCTACCACACCCTCTGTCTTTAGACGCTCGCAGTGAAAAGGAAAACTCCCAGTAAAATTGAAGAATTAACATTTTAGAAACCTCGGGGAGAACACAAGGTTGGGCAGAAAGGCATGTCACAGTAGAGACACACAATACTGATATAAACCTGAACATGAGCATTATATGGCCTCTTTAAAATATATACATCCTAAAATTCGAGAATTTTCTGTCTAATTGTCACATGACCAATACAACATTTAGAGGTTGACCTTTATCATGACTCCAATCATAGATGAATGGAGATTTTTATAAATGTTTGGCCTTGATAGTCTGAAAATAGCCAAAAAGGAAAATAAATCAAAATAAATATGTCTACATCGCATTGTAAACAACCCTAACACGCCTTCAAGAAATAGATAACATAGAAAGTGTTACCTTAATGGCGGAATATTAATTTGAAGTACACAGCACTAGAGATTAAACGGGTTTTGCAGAAGTTTAGTCTTCAAAGTGTCTCAGATTTCCTGACCACTTTCTGCATGACTTCTCCTTTGTGTGAATACTATTTGGCCGGTCGCTGATTTCAATATAAAAATAGGCAGAAAGTGCCACACTGCAGGAGAGGAGTAGTAGACACAGCTGTAATTGTCTGAGACAAGGCTACGAACCGCGGGGTGATGACTGACTTCAAAGACTCTCAATAAAGAAACCAGTATTTGTGACAGTCAAGCGATTTCATTTCTGCTATTTTTACACCAAGTGCCATTGTCAGATATTTATGAAACACTTAAGAGTGAGAGGGCTTTAATTGATATGACTGTTATTAGGATTCATGATATTTGTATAATAATCCATACCTCCGTGTGAGATGGAGGATTAGCGAGTCCCTGGAGAAATCTCCCACTGAGCTCTCTTCACTTTCATGTGTTCACTTTAACGCTGCTATCTACGGCACCAAAAGTGCTAATTAAGTGATCTGTTTTCTCTCCAGCAAACTGGTTTTGATAGCATGTCTCCAGCCCATGCTAAATGTGTCATTCCCTCCCCATGTTGATGAGATGTCCTCTGAAGATTTTGAGCACCTATCTGTTTCTCCTGTTTGAATCCCGTGCTGATCGCTGACAGCTCGTGCGTTTGAAATGTCTCGTCTTATGTTTTATTACTTTATTATTTGATTTGTTTCACACATTATACTGCCGTAGTGCGCTCTCTCTTAACAGCCATTAATAATTGTCCCCCAGCACGTAACGAAGCGCCTGTAAATCCGCTGCCTGCTGCTTAACAAGGCTCCAGACAGCCTTCAGCAGAAAGCATGCACGCTTTAAAGTGATGTTGTTTTTCCACCAGAGGGCAACATGTGTTCTGTAATGCACAAACACTGCCTCCTTATGTACATCACTGTCTCTCTTTCCCCCAGTGCAATGCACCACTCTCCTATAGCCCCCACTTCCTGGTCTGTTCTTCATCAACACGTGGAGAATGCCCAGTTTTAAAGGCTTTGCCCAAATTTAGAGTTATTTCGAAGCATATTGACAACTTCTTGCCTTTCTTGGTTTAACCCTTAAATGGTTTCTGTGTCCGGGGGGATAGCGTCATTTGAAAGGCTGTCAATGTGTAACATGACTGTAATTACAGCCTAATATGGGCGTAACAATGGTGTAACGATAAGAGTGTAGTACGTGTGTAACTGTAATAGGGGCGTATTCATGTGTAATATGGGTGAAAATAGCAATCGATACATTTTCCATATATATTTATATTGATTGCACATTTAAGGGTTAAAAGCTGACCTTCAAAGTACGGTAATATCTACTTTTTCATCTTGGTCTTACTATATTTCACAACTATTACAATGCAATGCCTTTTGATGTCTCTTTTAGACACAGAAACGGCTTTTATTTGACTGCATGGAATCCCTCTCAAAAGTTACATTTTTTATAAAAATAGCAAACTAAAAGCTCTGTTTCCCTCACGTTTCCCCATTTTGCTTAAAAACTGTTCAACTTTATCAGGTTTTTCCACCAGAAGACACTAAAGTATGTTGTTTGAATGCATAAATAGTCAAATAATATAACACATAAAGCGTACATTACATATATTCCACCTTTAGGGGTCTCTGCAGCTCTGTGCTGTCACACCAACACAGATGAATAGCACCTCGTTAATCAAATCTGCATGAGTGCGCTCAGGTTGCCATGGCAATAATTATCAGAGCTGCCTAATTAACTTTCTCAATTGCTTAATGATATACGACCCTCTGAACCCCCCCTCTATTTTTTCAACCCCCCCTCTCTCTAATCCAAGTTTTTTTTATTCAACACTCCCCAGTGTTAGTCCGTGACCGCCAAGATAATAGAAATGATAGAGAAATGAAATTCAGCAACACACACACACGCACGCACACGCGCACACGCACACACAAACATACACACACACACTCAGAATACCTTTATTTGTATTACGTTTATACACCCACACACACACTCTCACACACACACACACGCACGCACGCACGCACGCACGCACGCACACACACAGAATCAGAATACCTTTATTTGTATTACGTTTATACACCCACACACACACTCTCACACACACACACACGCACACACACACACACACACACACAGAATCAGAATACCTTTATTTGTATTACGTTTATACACACACGCACAAACCCACACACACAAACCCACACCCACACACACACCTACACACACACACACACACACGCATGCACGTACACACACACACACACACATGCACGCACACACGCACACACAGAATCAGAATACCTTTATTTGTATTACGTTTATACACCCACACACACACACACCCGCACACACACATGCACGTACACACACACACACACGCATGCACGCACACACACACAATCAGAATACCTTTATTTGTATTACGTTTATACACACACGCACAAACCCACACCCACACACACACCTACACACACACGCATGCACGTACACACACACACACACACACACACATGCACGCACACACGCACAATCAGAATACCTTTATTTGTATTACGTTTATACACCCACACACATCACACACACACACACACATGCACGCACACACACACACGCACGTACACACACACAGAATACCTTTATTTGTATTACGTTTATACACACACACACACACACACACACAGTTTACCTTCTTGAGGATTTCCAAAATAAAAGCAATTGTTTTGCACGATTCATTGCTGATTCGGTTATACAATAAATACAAACATAAAGTTTATGTTTGTGTTTAATCAGTTATATTTAAGTTGGAACTTATCCTGACACACACACACACACACTACACACACACACACACACACACACACACGTCTGTGTACAGTGTGACCCTGTGACAGCTGACTGAAGGTTGGAGCAGCTTCCTGTCGGCTCTGATCAGCCAGGCGAGACTCCGGAGATACGGGGAGACAGGGGGGAGTCGTACCTGGTGACACCCACCCTCCCTGACACCCTCTCACCCTGCCATCCCCTGTCACTATATCCTCCACCCCCCCTGTCAACCTGCAGACCCTCACCCCTCTGAAGTTGTTCTGACTGTTTAGACGTGTTGGACATGCAGGGTCTTTACTGTGGAGACACGTTTAGTCGAGGGAGCTTTTTGAAAATATGCCACAGTTTCCATCTTTCTTCTTCTTCTTCTTCTTCTTCTTCTTCTTCTTCTTCTTCTTCTTCTTCTTCTTCTTCTTCTTCTTTCTTCTTCGTCCGCGTAACTTTCTTTGAAGCAGCCACGATCCTTCCTTAACCTTAAGGTCTTGAAGATGTTTACCTTAGAGAATCTCTCTTAAGTCACTATGCCGATTGCCCAATGCATTTACAATATGATGTTCTTGTTGTATATCTCGTCATCTAAGTATTCCCACTCACCAAATGATGGATCCTCCATAATGCAACTTAAAAGCATCTCTCAGTGGATCCTTCCTGCCCGATAAAGTGCACATCACAGTTTGTAACAAAGACTCGGTTAAAAACATGAAGACAAATCTGTCATCCTGTTCCCATTCTCTTTTACGTTGGATCCAGGATACGTTCATCACAGATTCAACCGCTATTGTTGTAAATAGAAAACCTAAACGCAACCACACTACTTGGTTATGTGGACTTAAAGATGGTGGTTTAAATTAAGTATGTTTGTTACGGTATTTATTTACAGTCCGGTTTGTTGTTTGACCGACCCATCAACCCTGACCGCCTCTCTCTGGATTTAAAGATCACTAATCCCAAACCTTATCTGCGAACTGTCAAAAACAAAAGTAATCCGGGAGAAAACACGTTCCCTTCAAAACACAATGCTGTTTCCTTGAGTGGGATTGAAATATACAGAAAGAACAAGATGACAAAATAGATATTACAGTACTTTGAACATCAGCTTTTAACCCTTAAATGGGCAATCCCATATACTTAAATTACAAAATTAATTAATTGCTATTTTCTACGATACACCCACACTGTTATTAAACATGAATACTAGGGGTGTAACGGTTCACAGAAGTCACGGTACGGTTCAACAAGAAAAAGCAAAAAAAAGTCCCAAATGCGTAATTCCCGGTTTGTTGTTATTTATTTTTGAACGGTAGTGCAAGTTTCAGTTTCGAAAATAAGGAACTCTGACATTTTGAATAATTAACTGTATTAAACAGTTAAAAACAAACCACAAACAGCACCACACACTCAGATGGCCATAGTATCTATAATGGCTGATGTCAAACTAAAAGGTTTCATCAAGCTGTAAAACTAAAAAGAATGTCTTGAAAATATTACATCATAAATAATAAGAAAGTGTTTCCAGAGCGCAAAGTCGTTGACAAACATATGCCAAAAGCTTCCGTTAATTATTTTGGTCTCACGGCTCTCATGTCTCTTGGCTTCTTAAAAACAGCGGGGATCAGCTGTTGACCTGCTGTTGTCTTTTGCCGGGCTCCGGTGATTGGCAAATCTGGGTGATGCCTTCTGATATGATTTAGCATGTTTGGCGTGTGGGTTCTGCTCCTGTGTGTTATCTGAAATCGCCATACTAACTTTTCTTCTTCTTGTATTTAGTTCGTTTTGTTGTTGTGTTTCTTCTTGTTCTTCATTTGTTGTTTAAGGGCGGCTGGCAAACAGCTTTTAGGCGCAATACCGCCCCCTGGATTATAAATAGTGTAGTGGTGTCCCTGAAGGACAGACTTTTTTCCCACTCGTAAAAAAAGGCGTATTCGCCGTGTGACTGCATGTGCCGAACCGTGACGTCCGAACCGTGACGGTACGGGACGAATACGGATACCGTTACACCCCTAATGAATACCCAATAACACACCATTACAGGGCTCTCAAGTTTTGACCAGAGTTCAGAGTGAGATTTTGGCAGCGGCGGGGCTTTGGGTGGGGACGGTGGTCTTATCTGATAAATGACACATACATTCATACAAATAAAAACATATTTATTTCATTCTTAGTGAAGGGATGTGTGTGTGTGTGTGTGTGTGTGTGTGTTTCGTTGTAGGTGTTGGTGGCAACCCTCTCCGCGTCGGCATTAGAGTGAGGGAGCACTAGAACAAGTTGAGCTATTTTAGTGAGCCTCCCAAACCGGCTCAAACCGGTCACCTTTAAAAAAAAGGAACCAAGAGACTCTATGACTCAAATGCTTTGCTTTTGATTTCAATTGATTCTGTGTATGTCATGTGGTGCCAAATATTTCTTACCTTGCACTTGATTGAGGACATACTCCCCCAAAACTCCTCAACATTCAAGGTGGGGGGATCTTGGGGCACGGGGATATCCATCAGCTGATATTCCAGGAACTCCTCACACTCCTTGTCCTGTTCCTCCGGCCCATGCAAAGGTAGTAGTTCCTGAAATCTAAAAAGAGCACCATGTGTGAAGAACTGATTCATGTATTCAATCAAAGTATTGAAATCCTGGAACATGTTGAAACCCTTACGTGTCTATTAGTGCTGGGGGGAAACGATTATTTCGAAAACGATTAATCGGGCGATTATTTGATCGATTAGTCGACTAATCTTACAATTATTTTTCTGTTGTTCAATTCATAAAAAACGTAATGTAAAAAAAAATGTCCACGATACTGTGTCTCAGGGGATCTTAATATTTAACAAACTATTAATGTGTTATACCAGATTAACGGGAATAATCTCAGCTAACTGACGATACAAACCATGTTTACCAAAACAAAACACAAGTCTCATAAGAAGCATCTAAATGACCCCTGAGCGAAACATGCTAACGGACATTGGCACAGAACTCAAGATGAAAGTGCCCTTATTACTCATCGTAGCTGCACAGACAAGATATCGATTACAGCTGAGACTCCACAGATCATGCAGGTATATAGTATCATCCCTGAGCGATCCGGACTCTGACAGGGGAAGCAAATACAGTCATCACAACACGTACCTTTACAGAGCTTCTAGGGAGATCGTCTCACCGTAGCTGTCAATCTGATCAAAAGACGTGTTCAATGGCATTACAACGAGAACACACGCGGCTGAATCGGTTAATCCATAGGTTTTTAACGTCCATGTATAAAACAATTATTGAATTTATAATCCATAATTCCATTTCTATGTAAAAATCGGAGAGCAAATGCTAGCTGCTAATGGTAGCCACCACAGCTAGCTGCTAATGGTAGCCACCACAGCTAGCTGCCGCTTTAAATGTTCCAGCATAGCCGTTGTGCTCGTGCGATATGCCAACTCCATTTGGCAAAGACTGCAAATGACAATATCTTTGCGTTTTGGACTAACTTTAAAATATTCCCGTGCTTTTGAAGACCTAGGGCGAGATGTTTTCGTTTGAAGGCTTCGTGCGCAATCCTGTGAGGAGGAGGTGGCAGCCGTTTCAGTCTCCATTGTGTTTGAAGTGCGATTGCGAACGGCTTGTTGCTTTGTTTACACACCCACGTGTGTGTAGCGACGCGTCGACGCGGAAATATGTCGTCGACGCTACAGCACTACTGTCTATAAAGTATAGGGCAGAATGTCTAAATCCTACCCGGATACAGCCATGTTATTTTCTAATTGGCTGTTCGATAGCTTACATTCTTTTGATTGGTTGATGCGTGGCTACAGTGATTCTGTACTAGTTTGTTTACAAAATTGCGGCGCAACTTGGTGGGCGGTACCCTGGAAAGAAATCTCTGCGTGAGAAATACAAGGTGTGGCGTGTGAGCGTGTGAATGGAGTGGAATGCGTGTGTCTCACGCCAAATGCGTGAGACTTGAGAGCCCTGCCATTATTACACCCGTTTTCCTTCCTCATTATACTCATGTGCACTGTTTTCACAAGACTGTTATTATTCTCATATTACACCTATGCAACATCAATATTACACCCATAGTTGTCTGTTATTACACCCATTACACCGTTTTTACACCCTTAGTACACCCATATTAACCTGTTATAAGAGCCATATTATTACATTGTAACTATACTGTTATGACACCCATTTTACATATTGACTCAGCCTTTCAAATGACTCTAGAATAAAGGAACGATTTAATAGTTAAACCAACAAGGGCAAGAAGTCGTTAATATGCTCCATAAAATCTCAATTTGGACAACCCCAATGCCTTTGGAACTGAACACTTCCCATGTGTTGATGAAGAACAGACCAGAGACCACTAAATAGTGGGCTTGAAGTCCTGAATGCATTAGAGAGGTCCAGAATTAGCTTTGATCCTCTGCCGAATGGCTCGTTTAGTCCGGAGCACATGTTGGTAGAAGTCCAGTTTGTGGTCGTGCTGCTCCTCTCTGTGAACCCTCGGTGGTGGCGGTCGCTGAGAAAACGTCCGTCCAGAACCCCATGATTCTGGGATCAGTTCTGGGTTAGCAGACCGCAAGACCTGGAAGCTGTGCAGGACTGGGTCAAATCAGGCGTTGACAAAACAAACAAAAACCGTACCACAAACGAGAGCCATATGTCTGACACACAGCGGTGTAAAGTAACTTGATAGATAGAATAAGTCAATTTACTCAAATACTTCTCTTAAGTACACTTCTGAGGTACTTGTACTTTACTTGAGTATTTCCATTATAGGTTACTTTGTACTTCTAGAGGTACATAATATACATTTACCCCCTATAGTCAAACTGGCTGCACCTTGACCAGCTTTGAGAACACTTGAATGATCAATCAATTTAAAACACATCATATATATTATTCTGAAATGGACCAATCTGCACAACGACTACTTTTTAGCTTTTGGTACTTTAACTATATTTTAATGCTAATCATTTTCTACTTTTACTTGAGGAACATTTTGAATGCAGGACTTTTACTGTAACAGAGTATTCCTACACTCTGGCACTTCTACTTTTACTCAAGGACAAGATCTGAGTACTTCTACTTTTACTCAAGGACAAGATCTGAGTACTTCTACTTTTACTCAAGGACAAGATCTGAGTACTTCTTCCACCTCTGCTGACACAGTGTGATACCAATCCTCTTATTATTCCCCACTTATTTCACAAAAGTCGCTCAGTTTTCCCTCAGAGGACCTACCCGTGCTTTGGTTTATACCTGCTTTCTTTGTTGCTTTAAAGCCAGTGGGGGAAGGATAATCTTGGTAACACCTCTGCACTGCATCGCTGTGTATGTCTTCCTCTTGTGAGTGGATTTCATGGATGAGACTGCAATTTGGAATAGGATTAACAGTAGGTGTCGGGGAGTGTTAGCTAAACCTCTTTATGTCAGGTACGGCAGAGAGAAGTCTGTCACTGCGTCGCCTGAACCCTTTCACCATCGCTTCAGGGGACTCTTTAAATATTACTTAAACTGTATTTGTATTCAGAAAAGGGCGGCGAGGCACAATGCCAAGAAGTGTTCAGAAATGTAACCCAAAGAGTCCTCTCCTGCTGATGTTCAGGTGTATATCAGTATGTAGTGTCTCTACTTTAAAGAGTCCTCTCCTGCTGATGTTCAGGTGTATATCAGTATGTAGTGTCTCTACGTTAAAGAGTCCTCTCCTGCTGATGTTCAGGTGTATATCAGTGTGTAGTGTCTCTACTTTAAAGAGTCCTCTCCTGCTGATGTTCAGGTGTATATCAGTATGTAGTGTCTCTACTTTAAAGAGTCCTCTCCTGCTGATGTTCAGGTGTATATCAGCATATAGTGTCTCTACTTTAAAGAGTCCTCTCCTGCTGATGTTCAGGTGTATATCAGTATGTAGTGTCTCTACTTTAAAGAGTCCTCTCCTGCTGATGTTCAGGTGTATATCAGCATATAGTGTCTCTACTTTAAAGAGTCCTCTCCTGCTGATGTTCAGGTGTATATCAGTGTGTAGTGTCTCTACTTTAAAGAGTCCTCTCCTGCTGATGTTCAGGTGTATATCAGTATGTAGTGTCTCTACTTTAAAGAGTCCTCTCCTGCTGATGTTCAGGTGTATATCAGCATATAGTGTCTCTACTTTAAAGAGTCCTCTCCTGCTGATGTTCAGGTGTATATCAGTATGTAGTGTCTCTCTTTTAAAGAGTCCTCTCCTGCTGATGTGCAGGTGTATATCAGTATGTAGTGTCTCTACTTTAAAGAGTCCTCTCCTGCTCATGTTCAGGTGTATATCAGTATGTAGTGTCTCTACTTTAAAGAGTCCTCTCCTGCTGATGTTCAGGTGTATATCATTATGTAGTGTCTCTACTTTAAAGAGTCCTCTCCTGCTGATGTTCAGGTGTATATCAGTATGTAGTGTCTCTCCTTTAAAGAGTCCTCTTCTGCTGATTTTCAGGTGTATATCAGTATGTAGCGTCTCTACTTTAAAGAGTCCTCTCCTGCTGATGTTCAGGTGTATATCAGTATGTAGTGTCTCTCCTTTAAAGAGTCCTCTCCTGCTGATGTCCAGGTGTATATCAGTATGTAGTGTCTCTCCTTTAAAGAGTCCTCTCCTGCTGATTTTCAGGTGTATATCAGTATGTAGCATCTCTACTTTAAAGAGTCCTCTCCTGCTGATGTTCAGGTGTATATCAGTATGTGTCTCTACTTTAAAGAGTCCTCTCCTGCTGATGTTCAGGTGTATATCAGTATGTAGTGTCTCTACTTTAAAGAGTCCTCTCCTGCTGATGTTCAGGTGTGTATCAGTATGTAGTGTCTCTACATGTCTCCATGCTTTAATGTTCAAAAAGCTTTTTATTTTTCTCATACTGCCTATGCTGCAGCACCTCTTTTCACCCTCTGTCTGAAACCAGAGCCCAGTCTGCTCTGATTGGTTAGCCGGCTTTGTTGTGATAGTGATGTCACTAATAAAACAAACTTTTTAAAATAACATTTGGCTCCCGACAAAAGTAATATTATTACAGTAACGCGTTACTTTGTTACTTTGTATCGCGTTACACCCAACTCTGGTGCTCAAACACCAACTCAAAGCCTTGCCGCGTCCCGCCGTCTCAGGGAGGAGACGGCTCCGCGGACGTAACGTAACGGTACGTCCACACAGCAGCTTTTCAAAAATCTTGAAAATCTTGAAGCTGGGCTTGTCTGACAGCTTGGGGATTTTTTGCGAGCAATGCGACCAACAACCAATCACATGAATCTCCCGCCCCCGACATACAAAGCAAAAAACCCCGGGGATTTTATGGGAGCAATATATATATATATATATAAACTCCCCAAACAAGTGAAAACCTAGCAGTTTCACCCCCCTGTCTCTGCCCCCTCCCTCCATGCTGGTTCCTCCGGTTTGTATCCCGTTAATAGTTCTGGTCGTAAAGAACCAGGTGATTTGCTACCGTAACTTCTCATTTGGAATATGAGGAAATGAACTGCGGTCTGGTTCTCCCTGCTTACACGCGGTTTGATTGGCTAGCGCTTCTACTGTCAGATTTGCATAAACGTGTTTGATTGGCTGGCGCTTCCAGCTCAGCTTCAAAAGTTGAACATTGCTCAACTTTTGATGGAAATCTTCGCTTCGCTCCCCCACAATGCAGTTCGGCGAAAAGCGAGGCAAAGTGACGTCATCCCCAGTCAATGTCAATGGGCAGAGAAGCGTTGGAAGCGGTGGAAGATTCTTCTGAAGCTGCTGTGTGGACGTACCGTAACGGCTCCACGGATGGGTCCATTTGTGTATGGGCACGTCACTGTACCCTGGAAGAAAAGAATGGACAATGAGAAATGTCTAACGAGGCGTTCTGGGGCAGCAGACAGGTCTTCTCTGTGTTAGAGTTTACTCGCTACAGGGTGTACTTTGAGGGTTTGTGACTCTGCAGACCGTTTACACGCAGACCTTCATAACACACAAGGGGACGGGTGATAACCGGAGAAGCATGACATGGGACCTTTAAGTAGTATAATAAATTAAATACAAAAAGTAAAGAAAGAGTAAACATATTTTCCACCACTGTTTCTACCTGAAAAAAGAAGCAGACAGAGCGAACATAATGCAGTTTCAGAAAGCTGGCAATGTGTGAGAAAAATTCAGCTTTTTTGGAGGAAATACCCCTTTTTTTTCTCGTCTAAGTGCCGTGGTGACATTGGGAGGCCACATGTTGGCGGAGGCTCAGACCCGCAGAGAGGATGCATTCCTGGGATGGCCATTGGCAGCGCGATGCCCAACCCCTCCGCTCCCACAGTTTCCACACACAGCAGTGAGTCCCGCTGGAAAAAAACAGTTCCAGCTTCTTATGTAACCACAGTCAGTTGTAAAAGAAAAAGTGACGGCTGGAGGGAGGGATTATGGGTGGGAGGAAGAACACACACACAAAAGAGGAAAGGTTGTTTAAGGCTGAACGTTAGAACAAAGTTGAGAACTGAAGCCAACCTTAAGTTCCCAGTCAGCTGAGGACAAACACAAAGGAAATGTTCAAATACAAAAGCGTGAATGATGAGTCATCAGTGTCTCTTCTAGGTTGATTAATTACTTGTGCTGCTTTCAAATTGCATGTTGTGGTAGCCTTTGTCAGGACTTGTAGCTAAAAGTCATTCTTAAAGGGGCCCTATTCTGCTTTTTGGGGGTTGTTCCCTCTCCTGTCGTGTGTTCTACAGGTTTTGGTGGATGTAAATGGTCGGCAAAGGGTCAAATCCTTTAGACAATCCACATGTAAAAATAAGAAGGTGAAAGTATATTTAAAAAAATAGTATCCAGGTGAATTTGAATTACCTTCAGGTGTCACCAACAAATCTTAAAGGGGCACTATTCAGATTTTTGGGGTTCTCCTTTTTCAGGGCTAAAATCCCTGTCACTCCACCTCCTTTGGAATCCTTGGTTTACTTCACGAACATAGAGACATCACTCTCACACTTGCTTCTATTGGCTAGCGTTCAAACACATTGTACGTGCAGGTATGAGAGAGACATCTCATGGGCTGACCAATCAACATGGAGACAGTCCCAGTAGAGACATACAGTACATACTGGTTTACACGAACAGCAGAGGAAAGAGGCTCTTTAAAGTAGCAGACACTACAGTAGATATGATATACAGGGCTGAACATCAGCAGGAGAGGACTCTTTACAGTAGAGGCACTACATACTGATATACACCTGAACATCAGCAGGAGAGGACTCTTTAAAGTAGAGACACTACATACTGATATACACCTGAACATCAGCAGGAGAGGACTCTTTAAAGTAGAGACACTACACACTGATATACACCTGAACATCAGCAGGAGAGGACTCTTTAAAGTAGAGACACTACGTACTGATATACACCTGGACATCAGCAGGAGAGGACTCTTTAAAGTAGAGACACTACATACTGATATGAACCTGAACATCAGCAGGAGAGGACTCTTTAAAGTAGAGACACTACATACTGATATACACCTGAACATCAGCAGGAGAGGACTCTTTAAAGTAGAGACACTACACACTGATATACACCTGAACATCAGCAGGAGAGGACTCTTTAAAGTAGAGACACTACGTACTGATATACACCTGAACATCAGCAGGAGAGGACTCTTTAAAGCAGAGACACTACATACTGATATACACCTGAACATCAGCAGGAGAGGACTCTTTAAAGTAGAGAAACTACATACTGATATACACCTGGACATCAGCAGGAGAGGACTCTTTAAAGTAGAGACACTACATACTGATATACACCTGAACACCAGCAGGAGAGGACTCTTTAAAGCAGAGACACTACATACTGATATACACCTGAACATCAGCAGGAGAGGACTCTTTAAAGTAGAGACACTACGTACTGATATACACCTGAACATCAGCAGGAGAGGACTCTTTAAAGTAGAGACACTACATACTGATATACACCTGAACATCAGCAGGAGAGGACTCTTTAAAGTAGAGACACTACATACTGATATACACCTGAACATCAGCAGGAGAGGACTCTTTATTCTTACCTTTGGTCATCATTAATATATTTTACGATGTATTCTCTTCACACATTTTAATGCCGAAACTTTCCATATAACACTTTTTATTTGGCAAAGATTTGCAAATGCACTCAACACAACAACGTTATCAGGTGCTAATGTGTCATTTATGTGTTTACCGCCATGCCATATTCTAATCAAGTTTTCACCTTCCTGAAGTGCGCCAAAAAATCTATTACAGTTACGCAGCTTCGACCTTGGAGGTGGCAGATCAGTAAATCTTCATGTGGCTTGTTTCTAAAGCACTGGCAGGACCTGCTTTGTCATTAAGGACTTGTTGGGAAACATTTAAAACCACAACGTCTGGTTTGTACGCTTCTATTTCTACATCGCATGAGAGGGGAAGCTTTGGCGGCGTTGCACTTTTGACAGAGTTATGGCCTGTAACATGCTGGTATTGATCTTTAAGAGGATTACTGTATATGGAACTGAATGCAAACAGCTTGATGCAAAGTGTAAAGATAAAGGGTTTTGGGTTCAAAATGGGGTAGAAAGTTCACTCTTTTTCTGAAACGAATCTGTTTCTGCAGCTGTTTGCATGCGGCCGAGCACCAGCCGTTACTCAGGGTTCACCCTCCGTTTGAACACCACATCACTAACTATCCGAAGGCCTCAGAGCGAACACTAATTGCTTCTTCTCTCGGCGGGTCTTCCTCCCTCATTTTCATGCCTGATCCGGAGAGCAAGTCAGCCAACCTGCAGGATTATTGATGTGTTTACCGGCGGAGGGGGATGCCACTCGCTGCCTTGGGAAACCCTGAGGCTTTCAAATGTTGAGAGACGCCGACTGCTGCCAACACCTCCAATCAGGAAACTCTGGATCTGCTCATAATGAGGCAAGAAGGAGACGGTGGCACCCTGAGATTTCCACCTGTTTCACTTCATTTAATCATAAAGTGCAGGTACGGCAATGGCACATGGAGGTCTTCGTGACAACTCAAAGGAAATGAACCTTGCTGACTCGTGGAGATTTTTGAACTAGAATCAGCTTTTAGGGAAATATAAAACTTTGGTCTTACTTTAGGAGTTTTGCCATCAGTTGTATTGTCTTCCAGCTTGTTCCTTGACCCTCTCAATTCTCAGCAATGCCATGGCTCCAACGTCTCACATAAACGTTGGTTAGCTTCAGGATATCTCAACACAAAGGAAATCAATCTGACAAGACCTTGGAGTTTCTTAAGATTTTTGAACCTCATCCAAGAGAGCTTTATTCAATTGCAGGGTTCTTACTTTTTATGCTTTTTTGGCTATCAATGGTATTATCTGAATGCAAGCTAGCAATCTACCATCTCATGTAATCTTGTTTGCTTAATCGAACAAAATCATTAGGGGTGTCTCCGATGCAGACCATCGATAGGGACAAATCCCAAAAATCTGAATAGGGCCTCGACATGTATACGAGGGGGGTCAAACTCAAATACACAGAGGGCCAACATTAAAAAATGGGTACTAGTGGAGGACCGGACTGGTTCAATGTTTATTGCAGAACGTATTGAAATGAACTTGTTGCACATATTAAACCTGGAACTAACAAAGCTTCAATTATTGCCTCTAAAAAACAACATTAAATAATCAGTTGCATTCATTTCTCATGGCTCTATCTGCAGCTTTCAGTCATTTCTTATGAGTACGTTTTCCCACAGGCCGACAACAGCTTCAAACAAAACTATTTCCCTCAGAGAGAAAACCGAACATGCCCTGTTGTCGTGAGAGAGAAAGTGCAGAAGGAAGCATCCATTGAACTCAGTGTGCTGCTCTGAGATGCTAGCTCAGATACTTGGCGTCTCATCTCGGGTGCAAGGTCATCGATGTTTGGGGTCAGGCTCTGAGCGGAGGAGACCCTCAGGATGGAGTGAAGGTGTGCGTGCAATATACCTGCGGGCCAGATCTAATAGCAATTAGAAATTAACCTGCGGGCCGAAATTAAATCCACCACGGGCCTGATTTGGCCCCCGAGCCTTGAGTTTGACACGTGCACTATATACCATCCTGGTATTGTGACAGTCAATATGCATTCGATCAATATTTAATACTCAAAACAACCGAAAAACATGAATCTCCAGAATCCAGCTGGCACAATTGGACTAATACTAGTCTGGAGAAGAAACAGTGATGTAAAATATTTTCCTTTGAAGAGCTCAATCTCATATTTTGCACGTTATATTCCAAAAATCCCCTCCCTCCGTGTGAGGACACATGTCCTGTGACTCATGTTCACGCACTTCACCTAGCCTGATGATGACGAGTTCCTTGCCACAGATGAAGGCGGTGGTTCCTCCATGCTGGCAGCGCCGCTCTGTTTTCATTCCTGATGAGAGGAGTCACACCGCATTCCTGTTACAACTTCGCTGTGGCGCATAAAAAAAAATCTCCTCTGGAACAAACCACAGCACCATGTGTTTTACATTTTCCCTCTGTTCGTTCCCATTTACAACATGACTCTACTCTTTTGCACACACACACACACACACACACACACACACACACACACACACACACACACACACACACACACACACACACACACACACACACACGCACGCACGCACGCACACACACACACACACACACTGGTTCGTACTCGTGTTGATTGGCTCGTTTAGTCCTCATGAAAGCATTCCTGTTAGGTGCATTTGAGGTTACGGTTGTCACTGACGACTGGCTGTCAAAGAGCGGCAGCCTCTCTGCATGTTGGGGGTTTCCAAAAACGAGCTGAAAACACACAGAGCGGCCATTGATAGAGTTTCTCTTTATGGACTCAGAGACACTAAAGGCAATGATGAGGGACAAAGACAGTGAGGGGACTCTTTAACCCCAAAGCTGGAAGAAATACACCATTTGATAATGACTCTTGGAGTATGTTGAGAAAAGTATTCTATCAAGAATCGTTATCCAGTCATTTACCATAGATTCTGGAATGTGCCATTATGCTTAATGAGTACTTTTACTTTTGGTATTCTAACTATTTGGCAATAGTTAGAATAGTCAATGGTTTTTTCCTGTCCTGCAGTGTGTTATAGGTTTTAGTGCATGAGGGGTGTCAAACTCAATTTCAACTCGGGCCACATTAGCATCATGGTTGCACTCAAAGGGCCGGTTTTATATATAAGAATAAATATATAAATATATAATATTAAATAATGTATTATATTACATTATTGCCTCTGCATTGGTTTATTATCGGATAGGGTAATAACTTCATAATTAACCAAGTCTGAAAGCAGAAGTCTAGGGCAAACAATTGCAAGTCTCTTCAGTGCGCATGTCACAAAATGATTTAAAAAGCAAAGCCAAATTCTGGAAAAACAAAAAAGTGACATTTTGAAAAAAAAAGTAAAATTCCGAGAATTTGAGATGCATTGTGGGACATGTAGTTTATGGGCAATGTTCTTCTGTAAGGCGGCATGTAACCGTATACTAAACTTATTATATTATTTGCAAGCTCTTGTGGGGCCCCATGAAATGAAGTCGCGGGCCGGATTTGGCCCCCGGGCCTTGAGTTTGACACCCCTGATTAAAAGGTCTGCAAAGGCTAAAATCTCTGTGTTTCCTCCAGAGAGGGTTTCTCTCCCACACACTGCCCAAAACGCCTCCATTGGACTCTTTTGTTTACTTCACGAACATAGTGACATCACTATGGAACAATCGCGCTTCTATTGGCTATCGCTCCAATACATTGTACGTGATAGGCTAAGGGGCGGGACATCTCTAAGCGGTTGACCAATCAAGACACAGAGCAGATGGGCTCTGGTTTTGAAGAAGCTCCTTTTGATTTGATTAGGTTATACAAATTATTTAAAAAAAACAGGGAAATAAAGTTAATATTTGTCTTTAATAATTGTGTTAAAACTGATGATTTCAAAATATGATTATACACTTCAATTATCTATAGCCTTTGTGGGCAATATCACTCCCACCACTCCCACACGCACGCACGCACGCACACACACGCACGCACGCACGCACGCGCACACACACACACACACACACACCCCCCCCTCCTCTGGAAACCTGTTCTGGAGGGAGTGACTTGAATCCAGGCGTCGTCCAATTATATGGAGGCAGCACTTATTCCACTTTATTCCCGGCTACAGTTAAGTGGCTGTGAGCCTTCAGAGCCGCAGCAGTATAAAGGCAGAGCTGAACATGTGACTGTGAGCGAGAGACAAAGGTGGAGACATATCTACAGACACAGAGGAAGCTCATCACATCCAGGAGGGCTTCTCATTCTCGTCTGGAGATGCTTCATATATCATGACATTCTTTCTATAAGGGAGTAATTGTGAGTTGCTTGGAGAGTTGTTCACCTGTCAGGAGGATCAACTGTTGCTGCAGCCGGAGCTCAGTCAGAGACGAGCGCGTGTATGTGTGTGTGAGTGCGTAATTATGGATGTGTGCGAGCGACACTCGGACATGCACACAGCCGGTGATGTGCAATTATCATGGAAGAGATACTGTTGTTGATGCCTCGGATACACCTCCATCTGTCCTGATGTGGAGAACCGGCTCTCTCTCACACTGAATCCTCTTTAATCTTCACATTAAGGACCTTTTTGTGTACTCACAGGCGTGTTGATACAGTGACCTTGCCCGATTTTGACATCCATCATGCTGATGATGATGAAGAACAGCGTAATGGATGCGCATCAGGTTGATATCGATCCGGAATTTGAGCCTCACAGTCGGTCTCGGTCGTGCTCTGCTTGGCCGCTACTGGAGGATTTCCCCGCCGGTGGAGAGGACGCAAACCTGGGTCTGGTTTCGGTCAAAGTGGAGAATGAGCAGTACAACGTGCCGGCGTCGTGCCAGCGTGCCGGGAAGAAAGGCGGCGCTCCGGCGGAGCTCCAGCACCCGAGCGGGGCTCCGGTTCCCGGGGCGTCTGCGCTGGATGCGGCCGGGCAGCTGCGCAAAGCCAAGTCCTCCCGGAGGAACGCGTGGGGGAACCTGTCTTACGCGGACCTGATCACCCGGGCCATCGAGAGCACCCCGGACAAGAGGCTCACCCTGTCCCAGGTCTACGACTGGATGGTGCGCTTTGTTCCCTATTTCAAGGATAAAGGAGACAGCAACAGTTCAGCCGGATGGAAGGTAGGTGTTTAGGAGACATGGATGTCATGAATGATTTGGGATTTATGTTCATATCTGCCATATGAAAAATAATGTCATCTTCACACACCACATGGGGAAGGTTTTTAAGTGGAATATCTAGTCTATATAGTCTGTCTGCAGCAAACTCTCCTGCATGTTTCAAAGCCCTGGTTCCAAGATTCAAAGGATTTATTGTCAAATGCAAAGCAGCTGAGAAACTTAAGTCCTCCAACAATGCAACATAAATGTATAAAATACATCAAACTGAAACAAATTGTGCAAAAAGAAACAGAATAGAAATTAAATGTGCCTTTTTTCCTTATTTCAAGGATAAAGGCGACTGCAAAAGTTCAGCCACATGGAAGGTATGAAAAATAATGTTCCTATGTTCTTGTTCTTTATTAGGATCCCCTTTAGCTTTGGCTATTCTGGGGCATGCATGAAGTGAAAAACAAAAATGATCATCATATTTCATGCAATCAGTTTACCACAGACACAGATCAATTATAATTTGGAGATGCTTTTAAGCAAACTTTTGAAGCGTACTTTGGACTATTCCTGAATAATATGGTTTCCAGCTGACCATGTCCTCTCGCACACCGCATGGGGAGGGTTTTTTACTGGACTATATTTAGCCTGTAGTCTGTCTCCTGCAGAAAATCCTCTCCTGCATATTTCAAAAACCACATAATTGAGCCTTGGTTCCAGTCGTGTATGTCTGCGTTGTGTCCCAGAGTCACTCCACTACAGTGTGTTCAGGGGAGTTGAAGGTTCACTGGGTTCATCCTATTTAAGAGATGCGTGTGTGTGTAGAAGGAGAAGCCACTCCCCCTCTTCACGGTTCCCTTTGGATAGGCGAGTGTCTGGTTTCAAGCCTTCCTCTGCTGGAAAGGAGCAAAATACATTTGAGGAAGTTTATCTGAGTTACACAACTACTTGGTGATGGTCAAAGCAACACATATTGTGGTTGATCTTCTAAGCAAGTCACGTCACAGAATGTTAGTTTTGACTTTCATTTCCCTGGAAAAATGACTGTTGTTTTTCGCTTGAAAGCTTTGTGTGTGTCAAAAACCACTGATCCTACAATTCCCACAATGCAACACGGTAACGCTTTTTATTGGATTGTCACTGAGACACTGATTCTCAAACACAATCGGCAACAATGGCAGCTATTCTTCAAACGATGAAGCTCTTTAGTTTTTGGATGTATGCGTAATCTCATAAAAAAAATACAAAGTACTGTACTGTAGTAACATTTTGAAGTACTTCAATACTGAGTATTCACAGTGTATGCTACTTTATACTTCATTCACAGGATATATTTTAATTTCAAACTACTGTACACCATTTGTGTAGTACACTATGTTAATATGTTAAGTAGATTGGTATATTAGAAGGTATGGGCCATTATGCATAAGGGTTACTTTTATTTTTGGTACTTTAAGTGTATTTTGATGCCGTACTTTTACTTCAGTAAGATTTTAAATGTAGGACTTTTACTCGTAACAAAGTTCTTTGAAAAAGTAGCATTGCTACTTCTGAGTTCTTCTTCCACTGTTTATATTGTTAAATTGCAGTTAAGCTTATTATAAACACATGTCTTCCTATATCGGGTACATTTGGGAGTACGTACAAATCAGATGGAAAAACAAGTTACACACTTTTGAAAAGGAGCTGAAAAACCTCCATTTAAAACCCTGCTTTCCTGTTTCTCTCCCAAGTACTTCTTCCACCTCTGTCCATATCTCTGCGGTATGGGTCAGCCCGAGACAGAGTGTGTCCTCCGGTCCGATTTTCAGCTCCTCACCCTGGGTATAACCCCCCCCCCTCATCCAGTTGAAATACACACAGCCTGTTTGCGAAAGCATGGCACAAGGCGAGGGGGTTTAAAAGGACAATAACAAGAGATGATGACATGGGGTGTCACAGCAAACAGATGTAACCACAGATTATCCCTTAAATTCAAATGAATATGAGGTTAATCTAATAGATTGGTTGATGTAATCTACTTAACGTTACCACCCATTCTGTGTGCGGATTAATGGTCTTTTGTTTCAAAGCCCTGTGCCGTATAGCTTCACAATGGCCTCCATGTTTTAGAAATGTGTGTATCTTTTGGTCCCTTCTCTGGCCATTTCAAAGCAGTCTGACTGAGATTTGGTGATCTAAATTGCAGTTAAGTTAATTTTAAATATATGTCTTACTATATCTGGTCAATGTGGGCATTAATCAGGACTTTCCTCGCTGAAAGGAAGTGTAACTCAGATGAAAAGACAAGTAAAAAAACAATTGAATATGAGACGAACATATATTTGTTTCCCCGCTTATGTTATATGGTATTTTGCTGTCGTTAGAGTTTTATCAGAGGGCTCAGAAAATGTCCAAAAATGCTGGATACAAACTGTTAAATTTGATAGCATTAACATTTACTGGCAGAAAAAGCAACAACAAGTTCAGGAATACATGTTAAAGGGTCACTTCTGTGATTACGGACTTCACTCTCTCTCGTAACGTTGGGGAGTTCACGTCAGACAGGTTGAAAAGGGAAATGGTTGTTATTGTTTAGGTTCAAAGCTTTGTGTTTATGAGAAAACCCTGGGTACTACCATTCCCACAATGCAACGCAGTAACGTCTTTCATAGCACCCTCGCTGACCAACACACTCTCAGAGGAAACTGGAACAAAAAGAACAATGTCTTGGTTAATATTTCAAAGTGAAGTCCTGTTGTATTTAAACGTTAAAGCTTTGTGTTAGTCAGAAACCCTTGATACTACAATTCCCACAATGCAGCATGGCAGTGTTTTTTATTAGACCTTTACTGACAACACATTCTCAAACACAGTCAGTCAATGTCATCAAAAAATAACCTTGTTAGCATTTCAAAATAAGGAAGTTTTGAGAAACTAATACACATTCCAAAATATTAACTTGAACCTGTTGTTTTGGTTATCGTAAAGCTTTCCCTTCAGAGCCACAGAATTTAAAACGCATTTGTTTTTCATGTGGGTTGAATCTTTGTGACGGGTAAACTGAGCGTTGGGTGTAAAACCAGCGGGGCGCCCCTTTAAGAACCTCAAACGCTTTTGAAGTCGTGCTTTACTCTTCCTGCTTTCGGAGTGAGATTAGCAGACGTCTCTCATCATCGGTGAGTCTGACATCTCGTTCATCCAGAAACAATCCTCTCCTGTCATGTCCCCACAGCCTTCCATGATAAGTGCCATTGTCTCCCACACACACACGCACACACACACACACACACACACACACACACACACACACACACACACACACACACACGCACGCACGCACACATGTTTCCTCCACTGCTAACCCTCCATCTCATTTGGCTCCATACCAGCCTCCAATTGAGCAGCATTAAGACACAGATTAATCTCAATAAAACCTCCATTTGATTTAAATCAGCAGCAGCCTTCTGTCCAATCTTTATGGTACGACGTTTCTAAAAGTGGATTTAAAGCTGAGCGTAATTCCAGGGGTCGTGATACCTGCTCTCCGTATTCCCGCTCTGCGCTCTGATTGGCTAGCAGAGGGCGATTGGTGTCAACTGATTGGTGCACAGAGGCTCCAAGTTGATTTAATCATAATAACAGAGTGGACACACACACGTACACACGAACACACACACACACACACACACACACACACACATGCACGCACATGTTGGACTGTAACAGTTGGCATTGGTTTTAATGAGATTCGAAGCACGGAGGTACACAATCCCTGGCAAACACACAGACTGGTGTGTAATGTGTACACACACTCACATTCCTGTGTGTGTTTCTGCTTAGATTTAACATTATTGATGAGGGGGATGAGATCAGTGTGTGTGTGTGTGTGTGTGTGTGTGTGTGTGTGTGTGTGTGTGTGTGTGTATATATGGATGGATGTTATAAGTGGGAGGGAAATAGGATCCAGTCTTGCTATTAAAGGCAGTCTTTAAGAGCTGTTGTGTAATCCTGTCTGAGAGCTGCTGCTCAGTTCAGCTGCTGGGCTCTTTGTCTTCATCTGGGCCACACACACACATATACACACACACACACACACACACACACACACATAAACACACTCACCTATACACAATGCCGTGGTGTCACTCACTTGCTTAAGTGTGGAGTGTTAATGCTACAGAAGTGGATTGGATTTCTTTCACACTCTCACATCACTTCTTTGGAGCAGTGGTAGATTTAATTTGATTGTGGTTTGATGTTTAAAGTGTCACTCGAGTGATTTCATATTTTTGTCATACATTTTGGGAGCTAACCAGAGAAAGATTTATGAAATAAGGCAATGCATCTCAGAAAGGTATTTTATTAGACCTTTTAAAAGGCAGCCTAAAAGGGGTCCTACGCTACAAACGATGATGTCTTTGTGTATCAATACAGTAACGCATTAGCAAAACAACCTGTGTTTGATGAGCATTGAGCGTGATATCGTTTTCTTGTGTAACGCTAATCACCATTACTTCAATTCTTCAAGTCGCATTTTGTATTCTTCTTTCAGTTTTCGTTGGCAAAACAATCCAAGTTCATTCGAGCATGTTTAAATGGTCTCTCTAGTGATGTAGTACTTTGATACATAAATCAGGGAGCCCTAAACAGATAACAAATTAAAGGAACTGAAGACGTGGTATTTGTCTGAAACCCATCCTACATTTCCCATAATGCAACGCAGTACAGTCTGTCATTTGACCGTTAAAATGCATTTTTGGTACGTTTTTAGCATTTCACTTAAAAATGTATGTTATGATAAAGTGTTGCTGTATTACCCGGACCTCAGTCACTTTAATGCTTCAACAACGTTCTGCCTTTTTGATCCAGATTGCACGTATTAAAACAAGAGTACAGACTGTGATTCAGTGGGTGGAGTGAAGTGTTCCTTTAAGCATCAGTTACGGGGATGACTGTATGGATTTCTCCTGCTGTGACTCAGTAATTGCGGTCGAGTGCCGGGTCGTGTTTGTTATCGTATCTGAGGTGGGAGGCTGTGTTTGATCCTATGAAGTGAGTTCAGTCCTGTAGGAGGTCGTGGTGTTGGTGCGCGCGCTCACACACACACACACACACACACACACACACACAGGTTAAAGTGTGTGTGCGTGGGATGTCCTGTCTGCAGGCTGTAAAGCAGCTCACTACCTGACGGATATAGAGGGAGGTGGGAGGACCAGTGCTGTAATCACACTGTGATATAATGAGAAGAACAAGAACAAATACACATTAATTATTCCTCCAGAAAAGCTTTAATTTCTCACTGTTTCTCTTGTTTTATCTCAAACACGCCTCCTTTACAATGTGCAGTAAAGTGACCGCACTGTATTTACTACGAGTCAAAAAGGTGGAGTCTAAATATGCTTTTTAATTTGTGAGAATTGTATACATTTTACATTTGTGATGTTCAGCTGTAGACAGTGGTGGCAGTCAGACTTCTTACTTAAAGGTAGGGCAGGTAAGAATGGAGAAACCAGCTCGAGTGCGCTAGAATTTGAAACTACGCAGCCGAAAAGAATCTGCCCCTTCCTTCAGACTTCCTCACAGAGCCCCGCCTCCAACACACACGAACGCGCACATGACCAATGAGGGACACGAGGTAAGTTTGTGCCCCGATGGAAGGCTGACAGGCAGGTAGGCCATCCAGTTACTTTAGCCGGGCCGGCTCAGATGATTGGTCGAGCTTTTTACAGCGCCACGGCTTCCACACATGATATTTTTTTATGTATTTATTGTCAAAGCATTTAATATATTCATTGCTATCGGGATGTTAAGAGCAGTTCATGGAATATAACAAGTGTTTCTAATAATAATAATAATATATTGGATTTATATAGCGCTTTTATAGTACCCAAAGACGCTTTACAATATGGGGTAGATAGACTGGGGCAGGTAGACAACAGACTAAGAAAAACAACAAAAACAACAAAACAAAACACAGTGGCAGTCAGGAGGAGGTCGAAAATGAGTGGGGGGGGTGTTTTACGGATAGAGAGAGGTGAAAAGATGGGTTTTGAGGCGGGACTGGAACAGAGTGAGGGACTCGGACTCACGGAGGTCTTGGGGGAGGGAGTTCCAGAGCTTTGGGGCGGCCACAGAGAAGGCTCTGTCTCCAAAGCTCCGGAGATTGCCAATGGGGGTGGAAAGCAGGCCGGCCGAGGTGGATCTGAGGGTCCGGGGAGTTTCTGAAATAAATTACCAACCCCACCTTTAAGTAAAAGAAGCAAAACTAAATTGTAAAAATACTCATGTAAAAGTACTGCATATGAAAGGTAACTTGAGTAAAAGTAAGTATGTGATATCAAGAAAATGAATTTAATGAATTCAACCTGTTGCACAAAAATGTAAAATGAAAAAATGTAAAGAAAGTCAGAATATTATTTGAAGTGTTTATGGATGTGGATTACTTTCTTTTAATTGGTTGATTCATTAAATGTAATGGTACAAGTACCTCACATGTGCTGCTGTTATTCAATACACTGTTAACTGACTGCAGGATTCTAGCTTTTTGACATATTTGCACACAAATCTTAAACATTAAGACATAAAAATCCCCTGAACAGTACACATTTGGGTAAAGTGTTTAAGCTAGAAATGGGGAACACTGTTTTAACTTAAGTACGGTCAGACCGACTTTACCTCTTTATCCCTGATTTACTTCTAATGTGTTTTAATCTGCTTGTAATGCATCACCATTCACTAAAGCACCACCGCCCACACTCACCTTCCTCTTCCTCACCCAGCTGCAGGAGACGGAGAATATAGGCAAGGAGAATCTTTGAAGAAAAAGGTATCATCTATCCTGCCAATACAAAAACCTTCATTTGAATTGGGTTCAGGATTGAGTGGGAGCTGGAGAGAGGCGAGGAAAATATGGCGGCTGAACACATTGAGAGCTGCCTAAATGCCTGTCAGATGGGGGGGGGGATTGGGGATGGTGGAACCGGCTTATAGAGGAAGCTGTGTGCCAGGCGGCCCTTTTTGCACCGCCACACAGTTATTGTTATCGTCACAAAGGCGCAGCAGAAGGAGAGGCAGCTCTCGAGTTGGCGGGCTTGGCGCCGGGTTAACCGGGGGCGGGAAGAGGAATTTGGCTCGTTGGATATTTTGGATCTGATACTGAAAAACTGTGATTGTGTCGTGTGAATGGAGAGGAAACAGTTGGGAAGAGTCGTTGAGAGCTTGAATGGGAAGCAGACGAGCAGATTTTGATCCGGATCAGCTGTCGGCGTGCAGAAGGCCTTTTGAAAAGAGCGGGCTGCGTATCACTTCAGTTCGGAGGAGGGGGGGCCAGCCCAGCAGTGGGGGCCGGTGGATGAGATATCAGATTAAAAATGTAGGAAACTCTCAAAAAAATGAAAGTAAATGGGGGCAACAATGAACTATAATTATATCAAAACATCCATTACTAAAGTCTCACTCTCAACTCAAGTCTCAACTCATGCATTATTGTGTATATGCTGTGTCTCAAATTGCGTACATTAGCACTTATTTGCTATTCTTAGTGCGTGTTCCCATGTAAAGAATGGCAAATGTTTGCTTACTACTTCACAAACATGCATTTAAATACTAGTAAACAGTTCTGCGTAAACTCACGCTTGTGCGTCTGTTTGAGCTGAAATTGCGTTAAATATTTAAGTTAAGTGTAAATACATGTGTTTATTAGGTTGCGAGTGAAATAGTTTTGCTGTATAACACTGAACCCACTTCAACACAAACACATGTCTGTTCTTTTTAGTCTTCTTTCACAGTTTGGTTCAGAACCTTTCTGTAAGAATCCAAGCTGTTGAAATACAGGACAAATGGTCATTTTCTGTTTAAATGACTCCTTCTATCATCAGTAATTATGAGTATGGATGTCTGCCCAGCTGTCAGGTGGATGTTAACCTGCTTGAATAAAGCACAGGTTGAATATCTCTTGAACTTGGAGAAAAGGTCCGGGCTGTAAACAAGGGAAGCACCAGCAGTGGAGGCGGGGTGTTCGCCGCTTTCAAATGAGTCACAGCGGCTGGAAGAGAACATAATATTCTCGCCCTCAGCCTTCGCACTTCAATCGCTTGGAATACATAAGCTGGGAGAAAATGTTGAGAAACTCGCCACAGACGGAAATTCCAGAGAGGAGTCCAGACGAGGAGAGAAGGCGGATCCTCGGGAAACGTTCCTGCTGCTGCTGGGTCGTAAAATGTCTGCTCGGCAGAACATATTCTCTCTTTAAATGTTCTGGTGTCTGGTTCTAGTCAGGAAACATGTTACTTATCCAACCATTGGTTTCTCTTCATTTCATCCCAGTGTAAGATCATTGCCAGACATCTGTAATTATGAAAATACATACGTTTAAAGGTGGGGTAGGTACGTTTGAGAAACCGGATCGAGATACACTTGTTGTTACTTTCCATGGAATGCTCTTAACATCCCGATAGCGATGAATATTTTATGAAGCGCTTTGACAAAAAATCCATTAATAAATATAATCTGTGGAAGCCGTGGCGCTGTAAAAAGCACGACCAATCATCTGAGCCGGCCCGGCTAAAGTAACTGGATGGCCTACCTGCCTGTCAGCCTTCCATCGGGGCACCAACGTATCTCGTGCCCTCATTGGTCATGTGCGCGTTCGTGTGTGTTGGAGGAGGGGCTCTGTGAGGAAGTGGCAGATTTCTTCCGGCTGTGTATTTTCAAATTCTAGCGATCTCGAGCCGGTTTCTCCAAAATGACCTACCCCACCTTTAAGTCGAAAACATTTCTTGTTTCGTCAAGAGTAAAAAGCACCAAATATATCACTCTAACAGGACTTAAAGCAGAAAAAGTGGGAAATCTTTATATTGAAAGTCAGAAAATTGCCATTATCGCCCTTTTTCTCCACGTTTAATTGATTTATGATATGAAAACCTGTAAGCGGAACTCAGTTTGAGTTATGCCATCCATCACAGTTACTATTTACATAATATTGAAATGTTTAGATTACCTCAAAGTTTAA
Organism: Champsocephalus esox; assembly: GCA_036324585.1. Classification (NCBI taxonomy): domain Eukaryota; kingdom Metazoa; phylum Chordata; class Actinopteri; order Perciformes; family Channichthyidae; genus Champsocephalus; species Champsocephalus esox. The sequence goes on along the minus strand of CM070488.1, from coordinate 28,568,201 downwards.
AAATCGACAAATACATGAAAAACTCTCAAGCATGCATTTTGAAATTGGTCTGCAGAAATGTTGTAAATACATAATACACATTGGCATAGCAATAGTATGAAAGGCAGCATTTGTTCTTTGAATTGTCTTTTATATTAATCATTTTGTTTGTAAAATGTCAGAACATTTTGAAAACATTCTTTAAGTCAGTGTCAAACCCAAAAATGTAACTTTAATAGGATATAAATCAGAATAAAAGTGGGACATCTCCACATTGAGAGGCTGAAAACAGCATTAACCCACAATTCTGCATTTCAAAATGTACCGATTAGCACGATAGTTGGCGCTTTGTCAACTAATTCTTACAACTCCGCTATGAAAGCTTTGGAAAGTTATTCTAACTTCTTCAATTCTCCATATTCCTGCAAAACGTCACTCCACAGACTGTGAGCAACAATGTAAAACACACTCACCACAACACCTGAATTCACATTTTGAAATAACCTTAAAGTAATACATCACATGGAGTCACGTCTTAAAATAAAACCATCTCTGACAATCCATCACATGTGAGGAGGGTCCCACAGGAATCAGCCATCATGTAATCATGCATCAGAAATGGCACTAAATGTTAATGTGATTAATGACACAGTCGCTTCATAAAGTATTAAACCCCTAAGTTTCTCCACATTGTACTCATTATGCCATGCACCACATTTCAACAAATCATCGTGCACTCACAGTGTGTTCATAATGGGCTGTTTGATGCCTAATAATGCCGTGCGAGCACCACTCCAAGTCGAGTGTTGCCCTTATTCTTCTACCGCAAATGGGATTAGTTTTTGAGTTCCTGCACACGCTGAAATGGGTTTGATAGAAGGAAAAGAAGTGTGTGTGTGTGTGTGTGTGTGATCTGTGTGTGTGTATGTGTGTGTGTGTGTGTGTGGGTGTGTGTGTGTGTGTGTGTTTGTGTGTGTGTGTGTGTGTGTGTGTGTGTGTGTGTGTGTGTGTGTGTGTGTGTGTGTGTGTGTGTGTGTGTGTGTGCATGTGCATGTGCCTCTTGTTGTGCAGCAAAGCCTGATGGGAGTCCAGGTCCGGGGGGTACAGCTCTAGTTAATAATTCAGATGAGGCTCATTATCAAGGCAGCGCAGATCTCTCTCTGATTCCACCTTAATTGCAGGCAGGATGTGCCTCTCAGACACTCCAGTCTGAAGCACACACACACACACACACACACACACACACACACACACACACACACACACACACACACACACACACACACACACATGCACACACACACACACACACACACACACACACACACACACACACACACACACACACACACACACACACACACACACACACACATAGACTAGGGCTAGGCAATATATCATATCAATACCGTGATAAAACACTGGATCTTCTTAGATTTGGATATGGTAAAATTGTACGTGTTGTTTTTTCCTGATTTTCGAGGCTGCAGACTTTTCTGAAGAGTGGACATGTCATGTGACCGTGCTGTAGTTCCTTTATAGCCCAACATTAGCCTCCTTTAGCTTAGCGGTGGTGATGTGAAGTCATGTGACCATGATGTAGTTCTTTTATAGCCCAACATTAGCCTCCTTTAGCTTAGCGGTGGTGACGTGAAGTCATGTGACCATGCTGTTGTTCCTTTATAGCCCAACATTAGCCTCCTTTAGCTTAGTGGTGGTCACGTGAAGTCATGTGACCATGCTGTTGTTCCTTTATAGCCCAACATTAGCCTGCTTTAGCTTAGTGGTGGTCACGTGAAGTCATGTGACTGTGCTGTAGTTCCTTTACAGCCCAACATTAGCCTCCTTTAGCTTAGCAATGGACACGTGAAGTCATGTGACCATGCTGTTGTTCCTTTATAGCCCAACATTAGCCTCCTTTAGCTTAGCAATGGACACGTGAAGTCATGTGACCATGCTGTTGTTCCTTTATAGCCCAACATTAGCCACCTTTAGCTTAGTGGTGGTGACGTGAAGTCATGTGACCATGCTGTTGTTCCTTTATAGCCCAACATTAGCCACCTTTAGCTTAGTGGTGGTCACGTGAAGTCATGTGACCGTGCTGTAGTTCCTTTATATAGCCTTTCACTTAAAACAAAAAACCTTCTCTTTTTTACTGAGGAGCTTCACAGCAGTTTTCAGTTAACAGAGCTCTACTTTATAAAAGTGTGTATGAATATGTATCTGTGTGGACATGGAGGTCTAAAGTGATCCAATCGTTTCCCAGACTTCATGACTTCATACTGTCGTTAACTAATCTGAAGAGATTTGCTAGACCAAAGACAGCAGGACAATGTGGAAATCTAGCTCAATGGACTTGATATTCTTAGTTTGAATAAGGTCAAAGGTAGATGTCTTGTTTTTAGTTTCGTCTGTCAGAAGGATAACGAAGAAACTACTGGTCCAATTTTCGTGAAACGTTGAGGATGGGTTTAGAAAGGGCCAAGGACACATCCATTACATTTGGACCAGATCGGAATCACAGTGTGAGCCTCATTTGGCTGCGCTCTCCAAGTGCCCTTCTAGGTAGTAATTGCATTCGTAATCAAATGGATTACAGCAGGTATCTTTGCATAGCAACTTGCAGAGCTGATTATGCCAAATGTCAAATCTCAAGAATAATTGGTATCTATTAGTCTGAAACAGACTCTGGTGAATCTGACTGGCGCCAGTCTGAGTTTCCGAGGTTAAAAATACAAAACCATCTTTGCATGAAGTTCAATGAGTGGGTGAATTCATAAAAGTCTCCTCAAGCAGCTTGTGAGATATAAAATGGATGGAACAATTATATTACTGTATGTGCAGCTGAAGATGCAGAAAAGGTTAAGCGTTTGCAGAAGGTAACAGACAAATTAGTAAAAAGCCACACTCCATCATTGTACAGTACTATCAATCACCCTTAATGCGCATTGTTCTCAGTGAAGTTCACCCGTGTTCGGGTGATGTTCGGCATCAATCAAGTCACATTCATTCTCTGGCAATTTCATCCATTTTCATTAAAGGTGCCTGTAATCGCACTTTGATCATAGCTGATGAAAGCCAGTTGGAAATGAACGCCATCGGTGTCTTAAGAGCCAGATTGGTTATATGCAAAGAAAGTCTGTTTAAGAAGTCGGGAAGGTGTCTGCAAACGATTTCATTCAAAATAAAGAGTCTATTGTTATCACGAAGACGGGTCAGGGAGGAGTATCTCCCCTCATGAATATTCATCAGGCTAACGGCATATTTGGACAAATTACAATAAAAGCCTCTCAAGCTCTCAATCCACTCATTTTGGAGATTATTAATCAAACGCTATTAAACTGCATTAAGCAGATTTACATTACGGCATGTACAGACTGTGTAATGCGTGCGTGTGTGTGTGTAATGTGTGAGTGTGTGTGTGGTCCAGGAGAGGTTAGAAAGACTGCCTGTCGTGGATCTCGGTGTCAGTTTGATGAAAATAGGTCAGGATTCAGAGCTTGGCGTTTAGCATTCTGCACATGTGACGGCCTCGAATAAACTCCAGACTTGTCTCCCCCTCCTCCTCTTCCTCACCCCTTGGCTTCCTCCCCCTTCCCGCCTCATACCTATCTAATCAAAACTCTGTCTTGTCAACCTCGTTCATCTTGCTTGGATAGAAATTCAAATCTGCTGCCATAGATTAAACCCGCAGAAAAATCCACAATAGTCTGGCGGTATTTATTAGACCTAGATGTTCTTCTTTCGGTATTGTAGTGAGAAAAAATAGATGTGCTCGAACGTTTTTATGAGGATAATATTTCAGTCGTGGCCGGCAGTGACCTAGCTTAGCATAAGGTCTTCTGTATGTTTCGTCACCGCTGGAAAAAGGTCTGATTTATTTATTATTGCCCCACGGAGCAGACCCTCATCTCTCAGGACTGAACGCTTTTTAAATAAAAATACTCTCTAAAAGGTGAAATCATTTAGAGACGAGACGCCTCGATGTGGAGCTGCAGCTGAGGCTTTGAAAGTGAGTCACACCTGTGGCATGTGGACACATTTCTGGACAAAAACAAGAAGTAAATATAAAGTTAAAAACATGAAGGGATAGGTGAAAAGATTGTGACAATTTGTAAGTTTTGGATTGGGAAGTTGTCAGTTAGTCCATAAGCTTTAAGGTGTAATGAGGAAAACACATGGATGTTACAGATACTGTCGTGTTGTATTGCACATAGCCATGAAGCTAATATGTACTTTTGTCCTCCATGTTTCTGATTAACATGATGTCAACTCTGCAAACCGAGCACCACAATGTTCCCCAACTGTCTGAGTTGTTGTTTTGACCTGAGGGTATTTTTGAGGGAATTTCCCTCGTCAGAAACTAACATCGGACTCCACATGAATGAAGCTCAAATGCCTTATCTCACACAGAATGATTCAGAACTGCTGAAAACAATCATGGGTTTTTCTTTGCCCCATGCCACATCCTTCCACAAAGTGTCATGAACTTCAGGCTTTCAGTTTTTCAGCAATCCTGCAGAGAGACAGAAAAGCAGAAAACATGACCTCCTTAGTGGCAATGATAAACGTTTTCAACTGACCAGCCACGCTAGTATTTTTTAAACAGACAGTCAAAAAACATGACCTCCTTGGTGCATACAGTAAAATGAAGGTTATCATGTAAACTGTCCGGTCAAAGTCCCTGTTTTCTGTTAGTATACAAAGTATACTGTCTTTGTGTGTCTAGTATCTGTCCCTCATTGTCAGCCTCTAACTTACCCACATTTTTCCGACTTTCAAAATTGTTGTTTTTCCTTTTGACTTTCATCGACTTTCCACATTAATTAGTGTACTGTTAATCTGATCTGCTCCAACATTTGACGAGTTGTTCTTACCCCAATGATACACTTTTCCACCAAGTTTCATGCAAATCAGAGCATTCGTTTTTAACAAACCAAAAACATGACTTTCTTGGCTCAGGTAATGCAAGAAATCATATCAACAACTCAGTGTTTCTGTAACTGGAGTTTATAAAGGAACATATCTGTGTTTGTTTGTGCCTCGTGTGCCCAGTATCTGTCCCTGATTGTCAGCCTCCACCTTGTGAAGTGTTAGATTTCTCCTCCAATCTCTGATTTACGGGCCCGTGAAAGTCTGACTTCATCAAATCCCTGATAGCGCTCGTCATGTATACGGGCTTTGATGAGAGCCACGGAGTCGATGTGTGAATTTAATGGCTGCATTAATCTGCCTGTTTAATGGTGTTGTTGAGTGGAAGGTGGTCACCACGAGACGCAGCACTAAAACATGAGTTATGAGCCCAGCTGGCGCGCGAGGAAAGGGCAAAAATGCAAAACATTGGAAGTGGAGGAGAGCGGGATTAAACAAGGTCTTCAGTGAGAGGACGGAGGGAAAAGCAAAGATAGTTACTGAGCGCCAGAGGTGGACGAAGTACTCAGATACTTTACATATTATGACATTAAGTTTGGCGCATTTAAAGTTCATGTACCTGCAGATCCTTGAGTTTGCTTGCACTTTGGATAAAAGGGTCAAAGAACCACATTAGGGTCAAAATACTGCAATACAAGTACAAAAAAGCAGCAAAACGTACCAAAAGTTAAATGAATAGAAGTAATCTTTTGCAGAAAAGCAGTGGAGAAAGTACATGTTTTCTGTTCTGATACACACATAATTATCATTTAGGAATGTTTGTAATATATTTGATAATTTTACTTTCATTGTAACAGTTGTTTAATGGTTTAAGCTGTAGAGATGCATTATTTTTTCTCTTTTGTTTTACTTTTTGATGCAAAATCTTAGTCTGAAAGGGAATTTAAGCTCGAAAAATTTAGAATAAAAATACATTAATGTCAAATACTGCAATACAAGTAAGAGTCCAACATTCATTCATTGAATTACAAGAACAGAAGAATTAGCAGCGAAAAGTACTATGTATTCATTTTGCAGAAAACGGCCCTCAGATTTAATGAAATATTAATGTTTCGTTGGTTTAATCTCGATTTGTAGGCTTTAATATTCATCTGAAATGTACAGTATTGACATAGAATAAAAAAGTAGTCTTAAAGAAAGTAAAGTATTGACGTAAATGTATTGAGTTAGTTCCATTGCTGATATGTGTCCTAAATAATAAGAGCCTACTAAGATTCATAACAAAGCCAATCAAAGACATTTTATCACTGAGTCTCATTACAGAAAACTACCTGCCAAAATGTTTAAAACCCTAAAAAAAAGTGTACGGTATTATTGTAGATGTATTTCAGCAGGTTCATTTTCCAAACAGGCTTGTGACGAGATGGGAGATGAAGCATATTTGTGTAATGTGATAAAATGTCACATGAGAATCAATTATCATGTGTTATCTGTAAATTAACAGGATCGCAAAACGTGCTAACAAATAAAATATCACCTCACGCTCGTGTTTAACAACAACGACGACAAGCCGCTGAAACTCTGACTCTGAATATCATTTTATTTTACACCAGGCTCAGCAGCCGGGGAGAGAAACTAAGCACATGTATTAAAGTACTCTGCTTAAATTAAATTCTGAAGTACTTGTATTGAGTTGGAGTAATTCCATTTAATCACTTTTATACTTCTACACAATATATAAAATAATAAGACCTTTCACAGCTGAAAGTAAACTTTAAGGTTGAGTTGAAATGCCCAATGAGTGTTGCAATTGTCGAATTTGTCCTAAAAACCCAGCAATTAGTCAGCATTTTACCCGTTGGAGACATGAAGTCATGTGACATGCTTTATTCCTTTATACCCCAACATTAACAGCCTTTAGCTTAGCGGTGGTGTCGTGAAGTCATGTGACGTGCTTTATTCCTTTATACCCCAACATTAGCCGCCTTTAGCTTAGCGGTGGTGACGAGAAGTCATGTGACCGTGCTGTAGTTCCTTTATAGCCCAACATTAGCCGCCTTTAGCTTAGCGGTGGTGACGTGAAGTCATGTGACCGTGCTGTAGTTCCTTTATAGCCCAACATTAGCCGCCTTTAGCTTAGCGGTGGTGACGTGAAGTCATGTGACCGTGCTGTGGTTCCTTTATAGCCTAACGTTAGCTTTTAAAGTGGTGTTAGTTTCATAAACGTTGAGATTATTTTCTGCAAAAGTCTAAAATCTGTTATAGATGGAGATGCTAACTACAAAAATACGTCATCACCACTGTATTGACATGATCATGATAAGAAATGCCAATTCTCAGCTTCCCTCTCGATATATCATCAGATATGACGGCAGTGATGAAGCCGATGGGAGGACAGGATGATGGTTGCGTGACTTTCTGTGTCATCCTCGCAGTTGACGGATATTAAAGACACAGCGCAGAGGCCTTTCCCTCCGCTCGGTCCCTGCTCTCCCTCGCCCTCCTCCCCCCTCCCTCTCCCTCTCCGTCTCTCTAATGATCTGCTCCGCCTGTCGCTGCCTGGCTGACTGATGCCCACTGACAGCCCCACTCATGCAGAAACACTCCCCGCTTCACCACACACACACACACACACACACACACACACACACCACACAACACACACACACACACACACACACACACACACACACACACACATTTTCTATGCTTATGCGACACACATGCACCGTGCACGCCATCTTGCGAGAATGATCCACACAAACAAATCACGCCCATTTGTTCAGTCACATGTCAGCAGACATACACGTGGAGCAGCTGACACACGCACAAATAGAGCAAACACTATCCATACACATCACCTGATATTCCATAGCATCCTGCACACTCCCCAGCCGTGCATTTTTATGCAAATGACCATGAAGGCTGAATGGAAAGCGGCACATCTCACTGAGGCTCCTGCAGAAGCGTTTCGCTGCAGGCAGAAAACTTTTACTGCTTATAAAGAAATAATGTAATAAATAGAGATGGAAGTGTGTTAGTCATATGAATAACGATGCAGGTTTGACACGATAAGCCTGTTAAATGTCTCGTAATGAGGACACGATGTGACGAGTGGGACAAGTTTCCAAAAGATAGTTGACAAATAAACAGTTTTCCGTTTGACTTTGGACTGTTTTAAAAGTAGATTATGAGGGGAAAACCCCTAATAATAACTAAACCCAGCTTCTTGCATTTCAGGATTTGCCCCTTTTCTCCACTTAAATACAAGGAACAAGTAAATACACTTATCTTTAGGGATTCTGGTTGAAAATACAAGATTTTATCATAGGTTTTGGAGATCGTGCTAAGCATTTTTCAATATTTTATGTTTTAATGCGAACCCTTAAAGGTGGGGTAGGTCATTTTGGAGAAACCAGCTCAAGTCGAGTGCGCTAGAATTTGAAAATCGGAAAAAATCGGCCCCTTCCTCACAGAGCCCCTCCTCCAACGCACACGAACGCGCACATGACCAATGAGGGCACGAGATAAGTTTGTGCACAGTTGGAAGGCTGACAGGCAGGTAGGCCATCCAGTTACTTTAGCCGGGCCGGCTCAGATGATTGGTTGTACTTTTTACAGTATTACGGCTTCCAGAGATGACATTTTTATGTTTTTATTTGTCAAAGCACTTAATAAGATATGTATTGCTATCGGGATGTTTAGAGCATTCCATGGAATATAACAACAAGTGTATTTCGAGCCGGTTTCTCAAACTTACCTACCCCACCTTTAAAAAGTTATTGATTACACTTTTATAGCAAAGTATAATATACATTAAAGTGCATTTATGTCATGTGGATACCTCCCAAAGTGAAGATAGTGTGTCACTTTATTGTCATGCATTATCTGTTTATAAAGCAGCCTTTACTGATGAGTATCCACATAAAGAGTCATAGTTTTTGACAGTTAATTAATAAACACTTATTTATGGTAACAACTTTATTAGCGTCTTATACATATTTTAATTGATTAATTTATATAATGCGTAGAAATTCTAAAGGTGGGTACTTTAACACTAGAACCGCCAATAGGGTCAATTTGACCCAGAGCTGTTTATTATTGTTTGTAACTTTTTTTCAATGAAATATTAAAGTCTCTCAGTCAGTGGCTTTTCCTGAAAGTGTGTTATGTAGCACCATATGTTGTTAAAAATGGTCTATATGAAGTCAGATTGAAGAAATCGCCCAAAAAATTGCCATTTATAGGTATTTCCGCCCAGCAGGTCATATTGACCCCACCCCTTTTCGCTCCATTGATTTTGCGTGTAAACAAACATGACGTGTTGCTATAGCGATGCCTTTTGTCTACGGTTCCTTATAGATTGAGAGATAGATTGAGAGAGAGAGAGAGAGAGAGAGAGAGAGAGAGAGAGAGAGAGAGAGAGAGAGAGAGAGAGAGAGAGAGAGAGAGAGAGATGGATAGATATATTGATAGCGACAGTCTGTAGTAAAGGAGCGCGCTCCCGCTCACGGGAGGCTGCTTGCGCTGCCCTCCGCAGCAAACAGCTGTTTGCTTTTCATCCGACAACGACAACTGGCTCACGAAACGCTATGTTGTAGCGCTAATAAATGAAACAATTTAACAAACTCGCTTGTCAAAATACCAATACCACAGGACCATTTTTCTTTTTAAAGCAATACTTTTACCTTGAAAATCAAAGCATTCTAATACCGGGTCAATTTGACCCCGGTGGCGGTTTTAGGTATACAAAATCTCTGGCGGTTCTCGTGTTAAGTAAGATGTTACAGTTCGTATAGACTAAACAGAGGATTGATTGACTCAACATGTGGATTTTTCACAAGAGATAAATAAATTCAGATTTTTTTCTTATCGCTTAGCATTTCCAGAAAACATCTGACATCCTATTTTCGGTATTCTCAAAAACACAAATTGTATTTGCTTCCACCTGTCGTATTTTTGTTTGCATCTTTTCAATTCATACGTTGGATTCACCACGCCATGATGCAGGGATTCAGATTGCATTATTGTTTTGATTGCATAAAACCTGCTACTAGGTGATAGTATCCAAGGAATATTCAATGTATTTTGCACACATTAGCAGAACTGAGATGATGCAGAAAACACTCCAGTGGTAAATCGTATACACTCCACATATTCAGCAACACCACCAAACTGCACCTTGTGGACATAACCCTACTTTCTCAATAAAATAACTATACTCTATTTATTTCTTTTCATCAGCACACATTAGCTCTCCCTCTGCTGTTGCTCCTCATTGCTAATTGGCCCTTGTTAATAATAAACAGTCAATCATATGGAAATCTGATCCAAAATAGCTTATTTACACCAATTTGGGGTAATTTACTCCCGTGTTGTGGCATTGATAAGCCCTGTAATCAATCTATCACATATATCAGGATCTTTCGGTGATTGTATCTAAGCGTGCAGAGCATCCTCACATCGGCGCTCTGCCAGGGGAGTTTCAGGAGGGAGGAAATTAGGTCAGTAAGCAACACTGTGATGCAGGGCGACCCCCCCGGGCTCCCCTCAGTACGCCCCCCCACATGTCTGCAAACACACACACACACACACACACACACACACACACCCCCCTTCTGCATACTGTACGGCCCACAATTCCCCAGCTGATGGCTCTGCCCAGCGACTAAACTCAGCCGCGTTTACACAAGCCTCGGAGAGATTAGAGACTCGGCCAGGTACTCCAAATATCTGGGCTGCAGACCAACATGAGAGCAGAGCGGCTGTAGTGGAGAGGGAGAGTGGAGAAATTGAGAGAAAGGGAGAAATGTATGGTGAAATTACGTTTGAGAATGACCATATCTGGACCCAAATGTAGAGTTTTTACTATACAATAGCGAGAATCTGACAAAAATTTGAATCCTGGAAAATGGGGAAATTGGCCGTTCACGTAACTCTACTCTCGGACACTTAAAACGGTTTGGAGGTCATATCTAATGACTTTATTTAACCATTAACTAATACTTTACAGATTAGGTCCAACATATACAATTTTTCGTGTAAATGTTTATTGATTTCTGAATGCGGTTTTTTTGTCCAGCAACACGAGCGACCCCTGCCGTGCTCAGCCTTATTTGTATTTGAATAAGAATATGTCTTACATACATAAGTTGTTTGTTCAGTACGTAACTAAGGGAACAAAAAGAGTCAGCAAAGTGCCTCCTAGTTTGGGTTTCTTATGTACGCGGTTTGTCACGTTGACGTTATCTTGCGTAACTTTAGATACACATGTAACTTAAGTTAGAGAGAAGAAAGAGAAAACTTTAAGGATGAATAACACTTGAGAATGAACAGACGGCAAAACACTTTATTAAACAAGTTATAGATATCTTTTATTTTGAAAGTCACAGGTGATAAATGGAGAATAAACTGACTTCCTGTAGCACCTGCCCTTCAAACACTCATGCAACTTTAAGCACGAATAAAAGCTAGATTGTCACCCACAAAGGAAACCCAGTGGAAAACACGAAATCCATTTCCATTTTAGCTTCAATTAGCAGAACGATTTCCAACTCTTCTGTTAGCACTTCTCAGTTCAAGAAAACTCGTTGACGCTCAGATGTGCAGGAGGAGAAACTTCAAGCATCTAACGAAGTTTCCCGTCGACTCTTTGAATAACTGAAAGCTCTGTTACAATCCACCCCTCATCTACCAGCTTGACCCCCCCCCCGGTTCACACACACACACACACACACACACACACAGAAAACACACATTCCAGCATCTCCATTAGCAATTCATGAGCTGCGTCTCATTAGACTTTAAGTTTTACCATAGGCCTCTGAAGTATATGGCTGGAGCAGTTATTAATATTTCATAGCCTCCCATTGAGGAGCTAAAAACGAAGGCGACCCGCTTCCGCTACAAAGTGACTCGCTTTCCTCTTTTTATTTCGTCTTCTTCTTCTTCTACTTCTTCTTCACTTTTTACCGCCTCTCCTCCCTGTTCGTTAGACTGTCTCGTATGTTAGCTCCGCCGCCGCTGCCGCTTTTCAGTTTCCTCGCTTCCGATCCCTCTCTGCCACACAGACCTTAACTCAAACTGACTTAATTGGGCTGTCTTTGTTCTGGGGAAATGTGGGCATACCTTCCCCTTCTCCCCAGCAAAGAGAAAGTGAAGAGGGGAGGGAAACGATGGAGACGGAGGAGGAGGAAGAGGAGGAGGAGGAAGAGGAAGAGGGGGAAACGAGAAACCTGAGTGAACCCAGATTCCTCTACGAGATCTCAAATTCAAAGGAGCTTTATGACCATGTCAATAAACATAGTATTGCTGAAACATTTTGTACAAAGTGCTACAACAACAAAATAAGAACTCTAAACATCAGCGATACATGCGGCACGACAGCAGAACATTAAACATACATGCCAGAGATAACATGTCATTAAAAATCAAAGAAAGTGTGTGCCATGCTCGGATTATGAAGAGGGGGACTCAAGGGTTTGGAAGGGGGGATGGGATGTGTGTGTGTGTGTGTGTGTGTGTGTGTGTGTGTGTGTGTGTGTGTGTGTGTGTGTGTGTGTGTGTGTGGATTCTCCAGGGTTCACAGGGTGTCTGTCAGACTGGCAGACAGGAGCTCTGCCCCCGAAACAAACCCATGCATGAATAAGTCAATAAAGTTGTGTGTGTGTGTGTGTGTGTGTGTGTGTGTGTGTGTGTGTGTGTGAGAGAGGATGAGGGTGATGAGGAGGCGTCTTGTTTCCCAGCGTCTGTGACAATGAGACAGACGCCACATTCCCTCACAATGAGAAACAGACAGAGAGAGTGGAAGAGTGATCAAAACCAGATAGAGGGTGAGGGGGGGGGTGAGTGAGGGGGGGGGAGTGCTTTGAATCGGTTGGGACAGTTACAGCATGCTTGCACGTTGCACGAAATCGCTTTGAAGCAAAGGTATTTGGAGTATTCTGTGTGTGTGTGTGTGTGTGTGTGTGTGTGTGTGTGTGTGTGTGTGTGTGTGTGTGTGTGTGTGTGTGTGTGTGTGTGTGTGTTGCTGTCGGGGTTCTGCAAAGGTCTTGGACCCACATGAACCCGACGGGTATCGCAAAAGGCAAACCAAAGGGTACATTTGTGTAATTAATGTATGCAAAAGATCGAGATATGCTTGGTTCAGATGTTGCACAGGTGTTGTGATAAGTTGCAAGACCTTTAAAGATATTATGTCTAAATAATTAACACACGTTATTTCAAGGCTCAATGTATGAATTTAATAATTCAACAATATTAGAGCGTACAGAGATAAACCGCCTCTCCTCTCTGTGGCATCCAGGCTAATTCACGATGTTAGCCGCACGCTGTATTCTTTACACTTTCCTTTGTCTAAATTAGCATTGAACCTCTCCTCGAAACACAGAACGCACAAGCCCCACATGTTTGAGTGGTTGCCTAACCTTCACGATACAATGACCATAGTTTGTCGACAAACCTTCAGAGCACTTCAGACTTTCCAGCGTTGGCATTGGACTCGATCTGAAGGGTTTGCAGAAACATCTTAACACTTCTGCTCAGCAATGGAGTCGAACGCAATGTTTTGTGTGTGCGGAGGATAGTTTTTTAACAACAAGTGGTCCAAGGCCCATTCTAGAGGATTCTGTCCACTGGAGGTCGTATGGGTGCCTTTCGTTATTGACCAACGTTTGTTTGCAAAGACCTCTTTTGAGTTCTTCAATGTGTATGGTTGTACTTTGGTGCGTTGGCATTGGTCTCAATCAGAATCACAATCAGAAACAGGTTCATTGCCAGGCAGGTTCACACATACGAGGAATTTGACTTGATGTCATGGTGCAGACATAAAATATAAAACAAAAAATCTTTAAGAACACCGTAATAAAATATAGTTAAATAGCAATAAAATAAAGCAGTAATTTACATGGAAATAGAATGCTATGAATTAATTATAGGATATAAAATATGAACTATGAAACAATAAATATGTGCAGTAAGCAGTATGAACATTGTGTGCATATAGAGACTACGTTGTGGCTGAGGTAAGTGTCGGGGGGGCGGGCCTTGTTTAAGACGCTGGTAGCGGAGGGGAAGAAACTGTTTAGGTGGCGAGAGGTTTTGGTCCAGAGGGGAGGGGGGTGAACAGTTTGTGTCCTGGTGGGAGGGGTCGGCCACTATCTGCCCTGCTAAATGGTTTTGCAGATCTTATCCTTCTGCTCAACAAAATGCTCACATGGATTCAGAACAGATGAAGGAAAGAGAAAAATGTAATAAACCAGAAGCCGACCTGAACTAGATTCCAAACGTCATACTTTGTCGTGGCTAACCGGGTTCATTTCAGGTTCTCTTTTGCAGGTTGAGGATGGTGAGAGGTGAAACCCTTCAGGTGTTAGCATGTTGAAACTCCACAGTTACATATCGCTCATGTTCTCCTCAATGCGACGGAGCCGTGCTGGGAAATGAAAGCAATGATTTAATACGAACCAATGAAGTCAGAGAGGGAGAAACAGAGGAAGCACTGTTAGCTCACCAGGCTAACGCTACGTGTCGGCTACATGCTGTTTCCTGTCATTGTTTATTTTCCCACTGAGCACTGAATATTATGTTGAAACAAATAACTTCAGTAGCCAACCTTTTTGTACATATTGGATGATTCTGCAGCTGTTCTAAATCCAATGGAGGTTGTAGTAAGCTTAACCACACCTTTACTATCGTTTGTTTGCAAAAAAAACGAATTTGTTAACTTTCCTTGGTTGTCATGTACTTCTATTGGACAAAATCAAAAAGGTTTCGCATAAACATCTTAACCTTCTGCTCAACAACGGGGTTAAACAGAGGGTGTTTTAGCACAACCAGTGAACGAAAGACAGACATCTCTCTTTAAATGTCATTTTAAATGAACCAGAAGTGGAATCCAGACTCACAACCCGACCTGAGCTCGATCCCGAGGCGTTGAGGTTGGTGAGAGGTGAAACCCTTCATGTGTTAATATGTCTGAACTCTGCAGTCACACATCGCTCCCTTGACACACATGTTCTCCTCAATGTGACGGTGCAGGCCAGGGCAATGAAAGAAATGATTTAATTATAAGAGAGGGAGGAAAGACATGTGGGGAGTAACGAGGGAGGGAGGGGTGAGTAGTGACGCAGAGAGAAACTGGGATGGAAACAATTCAGTGTCCTTGGAAACCAATAAGGCTAATTTGAATTTGAGACTAAGGACTTATTCTTCTTTCTTCCTTCACCTCGTATGACCTCCTCCACTTCGCCCTTCTTCGTCTACGCTCCCCAATCAGTTTAATCTCCCCCCTCTCATCCCTTCCCTCCCTCTTTCTCCCTCTTTCCATGATGGATGGGCTCTGTGAACACTCGCCTAAGCGCTCTGTCAGATCTGCGTAGTAAAAAGAAAATCTGGAGGTTCACTCGGGGACACTTAACGTCATTTCTCAACGCCTCTGGATCTGGTTGTGGTCGTGTGTGTTCGCCATGGGAAAGCTGCAGCATGCACGGAAAGGAGGAAGGAGGAGTAGATCCATTTTATATATTTGCAAAATGTTTTGGGGAATGTGTGGAAGGTGTTTCACATTTACATACAATATATCACCTCCAAACACTGGTTGCCAATCCCTTCACAGAAATTATATTGAGTCTAAAACAGCTAATTGTACTTTTAGGTGGTTTTGAAAGCACATCTAGTATTTTTAATTTGTATTGTACAATGCCATGTCTTTTATGCCACTGCAACACACACATTTCCCACATTGGGATGAATAAAGGACTATCTTATCGTACCTCTTATCTGAATGTCTTTTTTTAGCTGCACAGTTTTTAATGGACTTATTTTAGATCCTGAAACCACGGTGCGGCATTTCATCTTGAAGTAAAGAAATCTGGAGGTTCACTCGGGGACACTTAACGTCATCTCTAAACGTCTCTGGATCTGGTTGTGGTCATGTGTGTTCGCCATGAGAACTGCATAAAAAGAAGGAAGCATTTGGGCTTTTGTTTTTTCAAGGTCTCCCTCTTTTTTCCTCCCCCCCCCCACCCCCCCCATCCTCTTTCAACATCTTCACCATAACCCCCTCCAGCCCTCCTCACTCTTTTCCTCCCCGTCTCTCTTTTCTCTCGCTCTCTGCGATGGTCATGTCTCGCGGGGGGAGACAGTTGGCAGGATGCAGGCTTGCTGCCATGGCAACAGCAACCCTACCCTCTCCCCAAGGTCTCCTTAGCAACTAGTAGCTTGGCATTGTAGTAATGAGCCTGCCCAGCATGCCACACTAGGATGAGATGTGTGTGTGTTTGTGTTTGTTTGTGTGTGTGTTTGTGTGTGTGTGTGTGTTTGGTGTGGAGTAAGATTGGTCTCAATGTTATTAGGTGAACTGATACGAGTATCTGTGTGTAAATGTGTGAGTTGTACATTTAAAATACCTTCCTGAAATGCAAAACACAGATGTGTTAACTTGAATTTCTTAATCGGGTGTCAACTTACTCATGCAGACACAAAAAAAAATCTCACCAACTATCTACCGCACTTTTCCCTCGAGTAAAACACGTCCTCGCCCTCGATGCTACTCGGTTAAAATGAGTTAGTCAAAGCCATACGATAAATCGATCCATCTGCTGACTGTTGGACATTATGAGAGGGACAGCCTGCTATCAAACTGTACCCTTCAAATCAATAAGACAATCATTTGAAAGCTAAGAATCTCCTCTTTCCAACGGTTTACACAACGCAACATGTGATCCAGGGTTAATGATTTTTGATAGAGCCGGTCATAAATATACATGCAGGATACAAAGTCACACCAATCACATTGACTTTCAATAAGACAAACCTTTTTAAGTGTGTATCACATAGACAACAATAGATCCCTCTCCTCGCTGGCAATTTCTCGTCCAAAATTGCATCCGCTAAATGGAAATGTACAGCCTTGTTGTTAAAGATTGACAGTCACACATCACACAGAGAATCAGACTTTGTTTTGAAAACTGGCACACTTCAAAAGAGCTGATGAGAGATGAGTTCTCAAGAAGTGCGACAGTTTGTGTGAATTGGCAAACATTATTTGCTGGGAATGAAACCATCAATCTCAATTCGGGTGACATTTCTTTTTGAAAGGTGTATTCAAAGCTTTATGAGTAAAAAAAAGGATGAATTGTACAATATTGTGTAGTGTTTATCGTAGGCAATGAGTGTGTTTACTCTTGAAACTTCTGTGTATCAGTTAGAATCAGAACATGTTATTTATCCCAGAGGAAATTGGGGTTGTGACTGTTCCTCCATTAAATTGTTTTGCATATCTACAGTATATATTAAACTGGTATGAGGTAACACAGAAGCAGTACAGATTGAGTTCATATACCCATAAAAAACAGAAACACATTGCCAGTTGCAGTGAAATATGATTTGTTTTGATAATTGTTCTGACGTCATTCTGGGGATTTAGTCCAACGTTTAGCCGAAGCTGACAAAAAGGTTTTGGAAGTTTAAGTTACACAAATGTAAAATATGCAGTCGTGTGTGTAGGTTAATTTCACGTGCTAATATGAAATGGCAACATAGCGAGATCCGAGAAAAAACATTTCATACTGAAAGCAGAAGCTAATTCGGCTAACGCAGATAGCTATCGCTACATTTAGCTTCTGTTGAATCTCAACTCAACAAGAGTCATCGACTTGGTTCTTTATATTCTATAGTGTTGGTCATTTGATAAATGCATCACTTTACATGGGTCTTAAATTGTGGTGGAAAAAGATGTACTGCTTCTCGCTACATCACCTGAGTTTCCATGGAAAAAGATGACGTTAGCATGATGGAGATGTTGCTATTGGACTTCCTTTCTAACAGTAATCAGCGCGATCTGTTCGGAAAACATATTAAACAATATCTTTCTTTTTGAAACTTTAATGAATATTCAGTACAGAGCGTTTTATAATTAGGGTCAGGATTAAGAGATTGTTTAGCACTTACCTATAATTGAAGTACTGACATGTTCAGAAAAGTGTCTCTTCTTCAAGTGTTTTCCATATTGATGTATGTATGAAATGCCAAAGGTTGATTTTATAATCGCGACGTAAGAGATGATTGTTTCTCTGCTGGTGTTACTAGCATCTAGAAACCTTTGACGCTGTTTTTAAGCAGGATTGTGGACGTCAATGTTCCTCAAAAACAATAACCATTGCTACAAAAAAGTGTGGATCAGGTTGATGAAGCTTCTCAGGTTGTTGTTATTTAAGTACAGAAATAACTCTCTTATGTTTATCTTAATTCAACACTTAAAGAGTATTGGGCGCAGTGGCGGCCGGCCCATAGGGGCGCTAGGGGCGCCGCCCCACCTCTCCCCACATAAAAAGAAAAATGTTAAAAAATATATAAAAAAAATATATATTTTATATTTTTATTTTTAATGAACAAGGTAAATATCATACAATTGGTATCAGTAAAATGTATAATCTACAATAAAATCTCGTTTAAAATTGTGTTACGATGTCTAAAGTTACTGATAAGTCACATGTTTCCTGCCTGGCCTTGCCCGTGGCATTAGTTTATCATTACCGGGCGCCGTGCAAGGAGCCCCCGCGCCAAACAGCAGCAACCAGCACGTTGCAAGAGTTTCAATAGTAAACTGTGCCGCCGAAACATAATTTCAGCCAATCAGCGCCGTCAAATATTTTGGTCACGTTGGCGCCCACGCTGCTTACGCCCGGTCTACAGGCATCGAAAAATGCTTTCAACGCTTCGCCCATTCATTTGAATGGGGTGACGTAGAAGATTTTGAATCTTCGCCGAACTGCATTGTGGGGAGCATGGCATGGCTTTGCAAGCATCGCGAGCATCAAAAGTTGAGCAATGTTCAACTTTTGATGCTCCCGATGCTTTCGAAGCTGGCATCAGCCAATGAAATCCCGTTTATGCAAATCCCGCCAGTACAAGCGTTAGCCAATCAAACCGCGTGCAAGCTGGGAGAGCCAGACCGCAGTTCATTTCCTCATATTCCAAACGAGAAATTACAGTAGCAAATCACCCGGTTCTTTACGACCAGAACTATTAACGGGATACACACCGGAGGAGCCAGGCGTGGAGGGAGGTGGCAGAGACAGTGGGTGGAACTGGTAGGTTTTCGCCTGTTTGGGGATTTTATATCCAGTTTACTTCGTTTTAACATTGCTGTTGCTTTGTATGCTGGGGGCGGGCGGGAGATTCCTGATTGTTTGTTGGTCGCCTTGGGCGTGAGAAATCGCCAAGCCTCAGACACGCCCAGCTTCAAGATTTTTTGATGCCTGTAGTGTAGACGGGCCGTTAGAGATAGTTGTTTCTGGGCAGGTGTTTCTTAGCATGTTCTCAATCTCTCGAAGTCAATCTTGATTTTTTTTTATTAACGTGTGTTACGTTCCCTCCTAAACTCGGGCTACAAAGGGAAGTAACAAAATATAAAAATAACCGAGAGAGAGAGAAAAGAGAGAGGAAACGGATGTGGCAAAATTAGTAGATAATGTTTAATTGTTCAAAAACAAAGAAGAGGGATCACCAGCCAATTTACACTACACATTTAAGACAACTGGAGCACATCTCCTAGAACAAAACACAAGTTGTATTAACGCGCCTTTGAGACTCATATCAGATCTCATTATCTGGATGTATAAGGGATAGTTGTTTCTGGGCAGGTGTTTCTCAGCATGTTCCCAATCTCTCTAAGTCCACCTTGCCTTTGTTGCCTTGTTGTTATTAACGTGCCGTTGAGAACATCTCCTCCTGCTTTGGTCTCAGACTGGGGATGGGGAGTGTGTTGGAGGTGTGGATGGATGTGACAGCTGAGGTGGGTGGTGTCCCGATGGCAGGTGTGATCCGTTTCCCAGCTTCTCCTCGGGGTCCTAAAGGCGTCTCGAGGCTCCACCTGGAGTGGGAAAGCTCCCCGCACAGCTGTGCAAGTGAGCTTCATCTTATGAGCTCGAGTCAAAGGTGGAAGTCACAGGACGTTTATTTTGTTACTGTAATTTCAGGGCTTTCTTTTCAGGATTTGCGTTTTAAAGATCACCTATTGTGCAAAATCCACTTCTTCATGTCTTTTCTACATCAACATGTGTCCCCTCTTCTTCATGTCTCTTCTTCATCAACATGTGTCCCCTCTTCTTCACGTCTCTTCTACATCAACATGTGTCCCCTCTTCTTCATGTCTCTTCTACATCAACATGTGTCCCCTCTTCTTCATGTCTCTTCTTCATCAACATGTGTCCCCTCTTCTTCATGTCTCTTCTACATCAACATGTGTCCCCTCTTCTTCATGTCTCTTCTACATCAACATGTGTCCCCTCTTCTTCATGTCTCTTCTACATCAACATGTGTCCCCTCTTCTTCATGTCTCTTCTTCATCAACATGTGTCTCCTCTTCTTCATGTCTCTTCTACATCAACATGTGTCCCCTCTTCTTCATGTCTCTTCTACATCAACATGTGTCCCCTCTTCTTCATGTCTCTTCTACATCAACATGTGTCCCCTCTTCTTCATGTCTCTTCTACATCAACATGTGTCCCCTCTTCTCCATGTCTCTTCTACATCAACATGTGTCCCCTCTTCTTCATGTCTCTTCTACATCAACATGTGTCCCCTCTTCTTCATGTCTCTTCTACATCAACATGTGTCCCCTCTTCTTCATGTCTCTTCTACATCAACATGTGTCCCCTCTTCTCCATGTCTCTTCTACATCAACATGTGTCCCCTCTGTGGAAAGAGACTCTGAAAGTTTCAGGAACAAAGATTCTCTCTCTTTTTGATCCATTTCTATAAAAACCTGTCTGAAAATGAGCTGATCAGATTTTGGCCGCACTTTATGATGTCATAACGATGTGTTGTCTTGTGTAACCATTAGCCAATCAGCAACCAAGGTAACCTTATCACCTGAATCTCACCTGAGCACCATTGGGTTCTTTGTAACCAAATGTCTCTCAGAGGGGCGTGGGGAGGGGCTCCTTATTTTCATCTGAAGTAACAGACAGAGAATCAGCACTTTGGAAACAGGGCTGAAACAGAGGGGATTATGGGTAATGCTGCAATGATCTGTTTGGTGTTTCAGCCAATCAGAGACAGGCTCTGTATAAATCTGAGACCCATATTGATGATAAACAGTATAATACTATAGAGACTGTTTTGAGGTTTCGCAGCAAAAACTGCATGGCTGCAACAAATCTGTAATATCACTATAATATTACCTCATGCAAGGGGCTGTGAAGTATGTCTATGAATAGGAACAACATTGATTTTCATGCACTTTCAGGAAATAGTGGGAAATGTTGGTCTTAATGGGATTCAATGGGAACATTGTTATCGGGTTTGGCTGTCTGTATTATTTTCAAGTTTTTACAATCAATTCAACGAGAACCTACTGCTATGTACAGTGTTCCATTTTAAGTTGTTTTTTGGTACTACTTCTTTTAAAGTGTTTTTTGCAGTCTGTATTTTGGATCAAACTCTAAATGTCTATCTTATTATTTAGCTTTTGGAAATAGGATGGGATGTACTTTTTGTAGTAAATGAAATCAGGTGTTTTTCCAGAATGCCATCTGTTTGAAAACTTGAATTTACAGAAAAAAGTCCAAAATCTGATCTCAAGTTTTCCGCTTTTTTAAACATAATTACGAGCTACCGTACATAGATTATTTATAGTAAAGAGCTGTGTTTACTGTATTTCTACTCCAGCATGTTGTTGCCTCCTGCCACACATTAGCATTACAAACAGGACGTAATGGTGTTCATGATGTAAGGAAAGCCAACAGGAAGGAAGGAAGGAAGCTCCACGACTCGGGGTCATCTCTCTCTCCAGAGCTGGCCTGAGGACCGGGCATCTCTGGCACGCAGGGAGGATTTTCCGATCCCCTGCCCCGCTCTCAGATGCTCGTTAATCTGCCGGCTCTATTTTTATCCGGCCTCTCCTCACCGCCCTCAGGGGCTCTCCGCCTTCTCTCAGCTCCTCTCTCAGTATGTCCGTCCGCTAGTGATGGGAATTACGGCTCTTTGAAGGGAGCCAGATCTCATGGCTCCGTTAATGTATAACGGAGCTAAATCCGTTATACTGCTAAATCTTAAGAACTGTTACAGGATGTGTGTTTTGTAAAATACGTAACTTTTTATTTTATTCAATTTGTTATTATATAATAACTTTGTTTTTACTTTGATACTTTCTTATGCATGCTTCTACGTAACACTAAACTGTTTTTGGATTTTTTTCTGCTGTAACAACGTACATTTCTGATTCGCCCGTTCCTTTCCGAGAGCCGTTCAAAAGAGATGTCTTTTTTAAGGGGGCGTGGTTACCATGTTTATCTGCGAAAGAATCACCCGGATAATGATTGACTGTTTTGCCAGAAATCTACTTTTACTCACAGAACAATGTATAACTTGCCACATCTCTCAGCCAGCCAAACTACTCAAGCAGCATGCGTTATGCCATCATCTATCGAGGGCAACTTTGCATTCAGGAAAGCAAGTTCCCGTTAAGGCGAGTGGATTTATGGCAGGCAGTTTCAAGGTTTCAAGGCTTTTATTGTCATGTGAACATAGCTACAGTGTAGTTATGACAATGAACACAATAACACAGATACAATAGTAGGCCTACAAGTAAATAAAATATAATATAATAGAAACAGATTATGATAGAAAATGTGCAGAATATTGATACATGTGAGTTGCAAACAGATGAATGTTATGTTCTTTCAAAAGTGCAGATGTGTAACAGTCGTATGGCCTGTGGGATGAAACCGTCCCTTAGTCTGGTGGTTTTAGTGAACCAACGATAAAAATAACGGCTCTCACCAAGTACGACTCGGTTCCCTTCGTTCGCACCAAAGAGCCGTTCAAAATAATTGGATCGTTCTCGAACGTAACATCACTACCGTCCATGGAGGAGCGATCCGGCCGACAGCCAATTAGAGCCTCCCTCCGCCCTCAGGCTCTCCTCACGTCTACCTTTCTCAGGTTTTAGCCCCAGACGACGTCTCGCTGCCAGAGCTTATGGAGCTCCACAGGGAGTCCGGAGGAGTGAAAGGCCTTCTGTCGCCTCCAGGCCGGATCCCTCGGCTCTACTTTGAGGAGAAGTTAACTGGGAGGAGACACTGACACTGATAGTATTGCACATTTACTCGAGTACTGTACTTTTTTAGGTACTTTACATAAGTTTGTGCTACTTTATACTTTATTCCTCTACGTTTTGAAGGCAAATGTGGTGGTTTTCCCTCACACTCAATAATTTGAACAAACAATATTAACATATAGAAATAAAAGAAAAAAACAAGTGCAAGTGAAATCGGGAATAAGTAAACGCATTGTTCTATGTATTTTGGTTAAGACTGTTAAAGGTGGGGTAGGTACGTTTCAGAAACCGGCTCGAGATACACTTTTATTCCATATTCCATGGAATGCTCTTAACATCCCGATAGCAATGAATATCTGAAGTGCTTTGACAAAAAATCCATAAAAAAATGTCATCTGTAGAAGCTGTAATACTGTAAAAAGTACAACAGGCGTACAACAGGCGTACAACAGGCGTACAACAGGCGTACAACAGGCGTACAACAGGCGTACAACAGGCGTACAACAGGCGTACAACAGGCGTACAACAGGCGTTTAGCCGGGCCGGGTAAACGGATTGGATGGCCTCCCTGCCTGTCAGCCTTCCATCGGGGCACAAACTTACCTCGTGCCCTCATTGGTCATGTGCGCGTTCGTGTGTGTTGGAGGAGGGGCTCTGTGAGGAAGAGGCAGATTTTCTCCGGTTGCGTATTTTCAAATTCTAGCGATCTACATGTAGAGCCGGTTTCTCAAACTTACCTACCCCACCTTTAATACCTTAGTATTTGCAATTCAGTATTGTTCTATTTACTTTCTACATATTTACATTATTTAGTTAACTTACTTGACTATTTTATGTCTTACTTTAATGGTAAGTAGATTGTATGTTGCCTTGTTGGAATAGCTTGAGACTCAAGATGTTGATTGCCAAAACTGTGCACGACAAAGTGTAGTAATGGTGCATTTAACAAATAAAGCCTTTAAATCTCTGTATTGCTCAGGATGTTCTAACATTAGCAGCATCCCTGTAAAGTGTGTCTGCACATCTTTATAGTAACAGATCGCTTTGTGCTGCTGCTGCTAGTCTTGAACACAACTCACTTATTGTGCAGCTTGAACAGTCCCAGCCGCGCTGCATTCATCCGCATCCTCTGACCTATTATTTCCCTGCACTCCACCAAAAGAAAAACATCTCTCTTCCCAGCTTAACCCCCCCCCCACCCCAAAACCCTGCATGCTCACACCTTCGCCAACCCCATTAATCCCTCTGCCTCCCACTTCTTTATTTCCCTTCAAAGAGACAAGCGCTGCCCGTGACATCAGTCGCAGGAAGTGAATCTTTAGCGTTGACTAATTTCCATCGATTGCCTCCAGACAGGCTTAGCAGACGAGACCCATTCCCACACAGAGCCGGCTGCTCTCATTTAAGTCTCCCCGCCTGCAGAAAACACTTCACAATGAACGCAGTCAGCGCTTTTATCTTCTCCCCCACTCCTGCTTATTATCAAATAAATGCGCGGCACAGAGAGATACCCATTGACAGGACCGTGCATAATGACTCCTGGCGGTGTGAAATGGATTAATAAATAATGGTTCGGCAAGGGGGAGAAAACGGATTTGCAGAATCCCGCTACTTCTGTACAAGGCGATGTACAACGATCCCGTTAACACTCAGCGTGATGGCGTCTGGAAGCGTTAGTCCTAGATCTAGAGATCAAAAGCAGGTCACGCATTCAAGCCCTCAGAATGATATATAGTTGATCAAGGTTGTGGGTCCTCTCCATGGATGTATGAAGAGAACTGGATAAAGCGTTGGAGGCACGGTCCGTTTATTTCCATGAGTTGCTCAATGGCGCACGAAGCCAAAATAGCCTGAATCTCACCAACAAAAATGGCCGAGGCTATATACAGGACGGTCCTGTACACAACGCCAAATGGCTATATACAGGACCGTCCTGTACACAGCTCTCTGAAATGGCTATAGGACGGTCCTGTACACAACGCCAAATGGCTATATACAGGACCGTCCTGTACACAGCTCTCTGAAATGGCTATAGGACGGTCCTGCACAGAAGCCCTGAAATGGCTATATACAGGACCGTCCTGCAGCTAACGTCAAATGACTATATACAGACCGGGCTATTATAGCATGCTTAAGCAAGTTTCGCGGGTGGTAATGTTGGGATAGGATTCACAGATAAATATTCTCACGACAACATTATTTTCAATGAGTTTCCCCTCAATGGCAATGAAATCTCTTTCCGTGCCAATTGCTTAGCTTTTTATGCTGATTTCAGTCTTTTTTTGGCTTATCTTTTTATGTTGTTTCAATCATTTTCTACTTTATATTTTCCAATGCACAATGTTTTACTTGTAAACGATATCACTGCATACTTTAAAGACTACTCGGTTTTATTAAAACTGAAGGTTTCTTTTTTAAAGAATACGCCGACATTTCGTTGACGTGTAGTAATTTTGCATTGAAAGCAGCACAAATCATTTATCGGCTACACCGGCATTTTTATTTTAGAAATCGGAGAAACCGTCTTTTGAATTGTATGTAGTATGCTGTACATTTGTGTAATTTATCCTGCTGTAAACGTTAATTGTACACCAATTATATCCATATTTCTGTAGACTACATAAAAAGCGACTCGATCTTTCTGCCGATAAAGACCGTCGGTCCCACTTTTTAGTGTCGCCTGGTTTCCGCTGTGTTTTGAGCTTCTTGCAGCGTTTTGTATTTCGCAGCTCTTTTGGAAAACGTGTTGCCAAGTTTTCTACAACAAAAAGCGTTTCGCAGCACGTGCGCACTTGTCGGCCACCATCACTCGTGTTGACTATGGAGAGCGGGACACAGTCCGATTTCTGGGCCCACGGAACACGTCCAGAGATTTAAAACGCAAACCTTGAATGTGCCGTGCAATGCGTCCTAAATTAGAGGTGGGCTCCTTAATATGTGGAGCAGGAAGAGCTGTAAAACCAACTACATGATGTTCTCTAAAGGATCCCCTCTGAGAGATGCTCTCCGCTGAGCACAGAGAGGTTTAAAAGCAGCCTATAAAACTGTCCGGGAGCAGAACTCAAAGCTGCAGCAGAAGGTAAATCAGTTTCCTTTCTGCTTCTGCTTTCACGCTCTCATGATTATATCCTGCATGTGCAAACTCCATCGAAACAAGCGCACTCTCCCGACACCAGAGGCCTGCTTCTTGTTCTTTAACAAAGCGTCCTCACCCATCCCCTGTCAGTGACATATTGCTTCATTAACGCTCGCGGCTGTGTGTATATTGACAGCTTTTTTTCAAAATGGCACAGAGTAAAAGTACTCCTGCCGCCTGTTCTGCACCAAAGGGGCTTAGACAGACTATAACAACCCAAAGTGTGTGTGTGTGTGTGTGTGTGTGTGTGTGTGTGTGTGTGTGTGTGTGTGTGTGTGTGTGTGTGTGTGTGTGGAGTGTGTCACTACCAGAGTAATAAATCCGTCTGAGACTCGGGTGAAAAGGTCTCAATCTCTTTAGCGCTGGATTAAGAAGCAGCTTGATCAAGGCGTTTTAAGTGCTTCATTTTGGAATCAGGATCGATGGCCGCCAAGAAGAATTGAGCTGGCAGCTTCGGCAGGTAAAGCTGATTGAATAGAGGCTAATGACTTCTGAGAATCCCCTCACACCGGAGGAATGGATCATTCTGTAGGCCCTTATTTTTAATTAGTGGGGTAAAACAACTAAAAGATACCACCATGAAACTTCCCAAACTGATGACTAACATTAAGGGAATTGTGTTTTGTATTACACATTGTGGAAAGTGTATGTTTGGATGTAGAGAATTAGGCATTTGTGTCCAAATATGTGCCAGTTTGCTTACATTTCAAGAATAACGCCAGGTTCCAAAGTACTTTTTGGTTTGTTGACATATTAGAGTTTTTTGAAAATATTAGGTATATCTCTTTTTATCACTCACAAACATTCGAAGATACTGTCAAATGGCATGTTTTAGTGATAAACTGTTCTATAAATCAGGCTGTGATTAATATGTGAACAAAGCCTTCTGTAAAAACCTTCAGAATACGGATTTATGGAGATTTACGGCTAAAGAGAATGAGAAAATACGATAAGCGTTAAATATATGTAATTAAAATAATTTATAATAATATCTATTACCTTGAAACTTCTCTAGTGTGTGTGTGTGTGTGTGTGTGTGTGTGTGTCTTACACCAAGACAATTATTTTTATATAATTTAAATATGCAAATAAGGCAAGGTAATGCTAACTTTTGGTGAAACTAGGAAAAATCTAAAGATGTAATGTTAGTCAAAATAACACTTTAATTGTGTATTTCAGATGTTTTCTTTCCACTAGTCTGAAAGAAAACATGTTATATATGCCAAACAGCCCAAACTCAGTTAACGGTGTATGAAAAAACAATGTTTTTGTCTCACGTCAAATAACAAAGAGAAGGATATTCCATCTCCTTTGTCACAGCGAACAGACAAAGTGAAAAGGACCTTGTTTAAGCGTTGACATGCTAACACTCGGGTGAAAAACATGTTTTTTAACCAGTGGACAGTAAACATAACGGCAGCGCTGTGACGTAGCGCGGCTCAATCCGTACGTATTTTTGAACACCCGTGAAAACCTGTGCTTGTTTTTCTTGGCTACCAATAAAAGCCCGACCAATTACATCCACCGACGCTCGATCGCCGTGATCCCACCAATCCCCTCCCTGTCTCTGTGGTTTCAGGGCGAAACCCAGCTGAGGAGTGCCCAGAATTAACCGGGATTAGCTTGGATTGTCAGGGATTACTCGGGTTGGAGAGGGATTAAGTATGATTGCCAGTTTTGGGTGGGGGTTCTTAGGGACAGGGGGGCAGATGTGTGTGTGTGTGAGTACATCAAGATGAACATGTGTCAAGTTGAGTAGATACGACAAGGTTTGTTATCATGTGTGTCCAATGATGAAAATGTTTTTCTTAGATTATAATCAACTTTATGGTTTTAGAGTGGTTAGCATCTCCCTGGTTCCCTCCAAAACAAGCTAATGGGTTTTTTCCACTGGAGATCAAATCATCTGTGTGTCAAACAAACGTTTTTCATACTAACACCACATTTTGTTCTGATGGATAATCTCCACCTATTAACACCACCTTATGATTGTTGAAGTAAAAAACTAGCGTTAGGCTATAAAGGCAATACAGCACGGTCACATGACTTCACATCAACATCGCTAAGCTAAAGGTGGCTAATATTGGGCTTTAAAGGAAATACAGCACGGTCACATGACTTCACGTCACCACCGCTAAGCTAAAGGTGGCTAATATTGGGCTTTAAAGGAACTACAGCACGGTCACATGACTTCACGTCAACACCGCTAAGCTAAAGGGAGTTAATATTGGGCTTTAAAGGTACAACAGCAGGGTCACATGACTTCACGTCACCACCGCTAAGCTAAAGGTGGCTAATGTTGGGCTATAAAGGAACTACAGCACGGTCACATGACTTCACGTCAACACCGCTGAGCTAAGGTGGCTAATATTGGGCTTTAAAGGAACTACAGCACGGTCACATGACTGCACGTCAACACCGCTAAGCTAAAGGCAGCTAATGTTGGGTGTGATGACGTTCAGTTGTCTCATTTATGCACTAATCAGTATAACGATAGGATAAATATGAATAAAATATAGAGATAATAACAATATAGACAGTATAATAAAGACAGTAGTATACATATTTAATACACTATAGAGATATCAATCGTAAAATAAATACAGAAGTATAAACATTTAATATTCTATGTAAGTAGTAACAAATAGACACTATAAAGGTGGTAGAGATATATCAGTTAGACACTATAGACGGTAATATAAATATGAATTCACCATATGGACACTTTGTATAAATAATATGAAAACATATGAGTACACCACAGAAGATATGGACTAAGTACAGATAAAATGATTGAATATGATCGTGTACAGTCTGAAAATTGCTGTGGAAACAATCTTATCCTCTATATTGTGACAAGGTCCGGCACACAGAAATATATATTGAGACATTAGCTGTTGTGTAGATATTAAAATAGGAGGCTTTTCTGTGCTCAGACACTGATCCCTGCTGAGAAACAGAAAGGAAAACATCACTCTCGTTGCCATGCGACACAAACTGGATAATTTGCAATAGATGCAATTAGCCTTAGCTAGCTGACCTGGGCTGAAAAAAAAGGACAAGGGGGGCTTAAAATAATAATAATAATAATTGTGAAAATTAGCCACTGCTGTTGTGTGAGTACAGGGGTTGGCAACCCACGGCTCTCGAGCCCTCTACTCTGGCTCCCTTGAGCTTAGACAAAAATAAGAAAAAAGTATTTGTAGGACTATTTATATGTTGTTGCACGGTTGGAAATGTTTCGTATCTTGTATTTTGAGGTGATACTGTGACACATAACATTTTTAAAAAACGGTTTTAATTAGGTCAACTAAAATATCCTGCTACGGTCCCGCGCCAGCGCCTTTTCTTACAGGCGAATAACCTGACCCCCGGCTCGATGAGCGAACTATGGATAAAGCAAAGAAAAGAAAAGTACCGGAGGAACACGGAGGGTTTAATTTTGCGTGGACAGAGTTATCTGCTTTCACAGCAAGCGATGCTGGCTTACCGGGATGTTTGATATGTGGAGAGAAGTTGTCAAAGGTGCTGCAGCCTTTACGTATCGAGGAGAAACACGGGAGAGGAAGACAGCTGACGAGTCATGATTCAATCAGTTAACAATTTTTAGGGTGCGGCTATGTTTTATTTATTTCAAAGTGGGCCCATTTTAATTATATTCATTTTCTTCAAATGTGCAGAGGACTCTCCAAGTGCTGTGTTGATTTATTAGTAGGCCTGTGTATTTGTTTTAATTCTCCTTATATGAGTTCTTTGTTTATTATTAGAGGTTTCTATAATGTAATACATAATACATGCAATGATGTAACAATATATACAACTTTATAAGCTATCAAGCCATCAAATATGTTTTTCGGCTCCAGACAAAAAAAAATGGCTCTTTTGGTCAAAAAGGTTGCAGACCTTTGTGTTAGGAGGATTTGGGCAGAGGCTGCAGAGAGCTCACTGTGTGTGACCATTTAGAAAGCTGCTTGATAGAAACAGAAAGTCACAGTGAAATATAATCTGCACTAAGAGAGGGATATTAACCTCTCAGTCTCACCCAGTGTTAACACAATTTAAAATGAATTTCTTAAAGATAAATACCCTTTAAACACGTATTCTGTCCATCTGTGGTTTGTTTAGTTTGGGATGTCAAGAGGAGTTGGACGTTAAACAACAGTATTGATATATAAAATAAGATACAAAACAAGGCATTGCACATAAGTAGAATTAAAGAGTAGAAATAAACAAAACAAGAATTAAATATCTCAAAATAGAATTAAAACGGCATTAAAAAGTAACAAATATACAATAGACTGTGAAGATAAAAAAAAATCTATAAACGTTGACAATAACACACTATGGAAAGGGTTTAGACACAATATAAAGCAGGATATTATTTACATTAAGAGTGTAGCTCTGGGTGAAAGCTGGGGTGGAAGCCGGGGTGGAAGCCGGAGTGGAAGCTGGGCTGGAAGCTGGGGTGGAAGCTGGAGTGGAAGCTGGGCTGGAAGCTGGGCCGGAAGCTGGGGTGGAAGCTGGAGTGGAAGCTGGGCTGGAAGCTGGTTGGAAGCTGGAGTGGAAGCTGGGTTGGAAGCTGGTTGGAAGCTGGGGTGGAAGCTGGAGTGGAAGCTGGAGTGGAAGCTGAGGTGGAAGCTGGGGACCGTGGAAGCTGGGGTGGAATCTGGAGTGGAAGCTGGGGTGGAAGCTGGGTGGAAGCTGGTTGGAAGCTGGAGTGGAAGCTGGGCTGGAAGCTGGTTGGAAGCTGGTTGGAAGCTGGGGTGGAAGCTGGGGTGGAAGCTCGGGTGGAAGCTGGTTGGAAGCTGGTTGGAAGCTGGTTGGAAGCCGGGGTGGAAGCTGGTTGGAAGCTCGGGTGGAAGCTCGGGCGGAAGCTGTGTGGAAGCCGGGGTGGAAGCTGGTTGTAAGCTGGGGTGGAAGCTGGGGTGGAAGCTGGTTGGAAGCTGGAGTGGAAGCTGGGGTGGAAGCTGGTTGGAAGCTGGGGTGGAAGCTGGGGTGGAAGCTGGAGTGGAAGCTGAGGTGGAAGCTGGGGACCGTGGAAACTGGGGTGGAAGCTGGGTGGAAGCTGGTTGGAAGCTGGGGTGGAAGCTGGGGTGGAAGCTGGGGTGGAAGCTGGGGTGGAAGCTGGGTGGAAGCTGGGGTGGAAGCTGGGTAGAAGCTGGTTGGAAGCTGGGGTGGAAGCTGGGGTGGAAGCTGGAGTGGAAGCTGGGGTGGAAGCTGGGGTGGAAGCTGGAGTGGAAGCTGGTTGGAAGCTGGGTTGGAAGCTGGGTGGAAGCCGGGGTGGAAGCTGGTTGGAAGCCGGGGTGGAAGCTGGGGTGAAAGCCGGGGTGGAAGTTGGGGTGGTGGGGGGGGGCAGGCGAGCAGCAGCAACATGAAACACAGCAGCAGGAACATGAACGCAGCAGTAGCAGCATGAGCGAGGCAGAGGCAGGGAGACCTGGAAGCTTAAATAGAGCGGCATGTTTAGGAGAATGTGTTTGGTTGGTTGTAAGAGGGACGAGGTGCGTCACGTGTTAATGTATCATTGGTGCTCGAGTTGACTGCGTGAACTAGCTCGCAGGCTTCGCCCCATTTAATGCTATGATTTGAGTGGCATTATATAATATTGTGAGAGATTGATTCAGGATAGAAAGTCAGGATGGAAAGTCAGGATGGAAAGTCAAGATGTCCGGCCTTCACATCGTTTTTCTGGAACAGATTACAAATCGCCTGAAAATGGTACAAACAAGTGGAAACATGTGTGATGAAGGTGATGCGCTGGGCTATATCATGCAATCAAAAGTGAAACTTCAGCTCGCTCCATTGCGGAGATATTTCCGCGAGAGTGCGGAAAACTTAAATGTATTTATTTATTTCAAATGTGAAATGTTACTAATATACTCACGAACCACTAGGGGGCGCTCACGGACCACCAGTGGTCCGCGGACCACACTTTGAGAAGCACTGATCTAAAGTAACAGACAGAGAATCAGCACTTTTGAAACAGGGCTGAAACAGAGGGGATTATGGGTAATGCTGCAATGATCTGTTTGGTGTTTGGAGCCAAACACTTCAAAGACATGTTTTGTATATATCTGATAACTATAATTTATTGATGAAACATAGTATAATAGGGGATCTTTGAAACAGGTTAATGTTCCAGTTGTTCACTTTTGTTGAAGGCACCATTGCTCTAATCAGAGTGTTGTCGAGATCTTGTATGACTTTTTTGTGACTTGCAAAACAGTGACTTTATACCTTGCTATCAAGCATGCTGTCATGAATTGTCGCCCGGTCTGCCATATATTTTCCAAAAGGGTAAAAGTGTGGGAACTCTGTGTTCGGACGGGTCGGGCCATTAGCTAACGGGCGGACTGCCTCTCCCCCGACTCGGTGAAAGCAGCCGAGTGTCAGGGTCGAACTCAGTCGCGGTTAATGTCGAACACACAGGAGCTGGACACTCCCTGTAGAGGAGGAGGAGGTCGAGAGGACGGATTCACTCACCGTTCTCTCTCTGCAACCCTCGCCTGAGCAACTTCATATATAAATACTACTACTCCAAACTAGATGTTGAACTCAAATACCTGTACTTTCTACTTCTCACATGTTGAACTCAAATACCTGTACTTTCTACTTCTTACATGTTGAACCCAAATACCTGTACTTTCTACTTCTTACATGTTGAACTCAAATACCTGTACTTTCTACTTCTTACATGTTGAACACAAATACCTGTACTTTCTACTTCTTACATGTTGAACACAAATACCTGTACTTTCTACTTCTCACATGTTGAACCCAAATACCTGTACTTTCTACTTCTTACATGTTGAACCCAAATACCTGTACTTTCTACTTCTCACATGTTGAACCCAAATACCTGTACTTTCTACTTCTTACATGTTGAACTCAAATACCTGTACTTTCTACTTCTTACATGTTGAACTCAAATACCTGTACTTTCTACTTCTCACATTTCCCAAACAGCTGGTTCCTTTAGTCTGAATGTGTGTTTGGTGCGTGATCATTATTCTTTAGAGTCATTGCGTGCCTATTGGTTGGAACACGATCCGTGTGTCCATCACTTCCTGGTCTTCTCTAAAGAAGAGGGACCAATGGAAACGTTGTCATGTTGCCGTTGGTCACCATGGAAACATTCATTAGCTAACAATGACATTATTGTTCTATTAATATAAAGGGAGGTCAGGTACTCTTTAAAGCAGCTGCTAGTTGTGGGTACTTTTTACTGAAGTACACTTCAAAGCCTCTTTACTTTGACTTGAGTAAAGAAGTTTAGTCAGTACTTCTACTTAGTATTTTTAAACACGAGTATCTGTACTTCTACTTGAGTACAGGATGTGTGTACTTTTGCCATCTCTGCTGGAGACTGATCTGGAGTCTGTGGTTTTCGGTGCGAATCAGCGACAGATTCTGCCTTTGATTGCAATGAAAACTTGGAGACTTTCCGTTGCACGTAATGCTCCAATCCTGCACTAGCCAGGTGAATAAACGGGAACTTATATTTGTAATTTAAATTAATGTTGTATATTGCAAGAAAACAAGACAGAAAGGATTCATGTAGGATTCGAATCCTCGTCTCATGGGTACAAGTCACGTTTTAGTTTGACTCGTTCATCCATCCTCGACCCATTCAAACAAAGACCTTTGATTAAAAACAAAAACGTGCCAGTGAACGTCTAAAAAAACCGTTATCTGGGACGAAACACATTTCCCTTGAAAGGTAATTCACAGTGCAGTTTCATTGTAGGAAAACGTCATTTTTAGGTGTGCGCAATATAAGAACAAACATGTCAGTTTAATCTCAACAAGCACTGAAGACAATTCAGACAGATGCCACGCATAGAGCTGTACGGTGCATCCGCAGGTGAAAGAAAAGCTACTGTGGTGGTGGAAATTGTTGCTCTGGTAGTTGCGCAAAAAGCACTCTCTCTCACACACACACACACACACACACACACACACACACACACACACACACCCGGCTAATCACAGCGTGGTGCAGGTAGTGAGACGTTGGGACTGCTGGTGATTGAGTTTCCCTGGTGGATTGGAAACAGGAATCTGACAGTCTCAGATAAAAGGCTGTTTGGAGTTGCCTTCAGCATCAAACAGCATCTGAATCACTTCTCCCCCTATTTTGGTTTATACTCTGTTTCCATGGCTACATCACGTTGGTTGGAAACCTGTCATGGCGCCGCGCTCAGATCACCTGACGCGGGTCATCGCCTCTTTCACATCGTCATCGTTCAGTTTGGGCTTTGATAGAAGTCTGGAGAAGTGAGATCGGAGCATTTTGACGCAAATGGTGTGGAAGAAATGGAGAGGACCTTATAAAGAGCAACATAAAGACATCCCTCATATCCAATTTCTGTAAAGAGAGTCTAGTCAAAGCAGCGTGATTTGAGTGGACAATGGGACGAAATTACCCGTTAGGAGTCCTGCTGAGTGTGTGTGTGTGTGTGTGTGTGTGTGTGTGTGTGTGTGTGTGTGTGTGTGTGTGTGTGTGTGTGTGTGTGTGCGTGTGTGTACGGGGGGTGGGGGTTTATCCGTGAATGAGAACAGCGGGCAGGAGACTGATTTGGAGAAGCCACTTAAAGCTGAATTCCCCCTGTAAACATTTTGCGTAGAAACATATTACCTGCTGTTGTGGACGCTGTGATTTTCATAATACGCTGAAACAACAAAGAGCCGTCGCCTCTTGTCCAGTTAGCAGCCGAGCATGCTGCCAGAAAATAAGGCGTGTGGGCAGTCATATGCTGACTGTATGCATTGCACTGAAGGGTGAAATGTAAACTGGCCCACTTAAACCCAGATTTGCATCTCCCGCTGTTGATGGGTTTCTTTAAGATTCTAACGGTAGTACAGATACTGC
Source organism: Champsocephalus esox (assembly GCA_036324585.1). Lineage (NCBI taxonomy): Eukaryota > Metazoa > Chordata > Actinopteri > Perciformes > Channichthyidae > Champsocephalus > Champsocephalus esox. Next base: position 28,533,278 of record CM070488.1, on the reverse strand, counting down.
TTATCTATCCAATGTGTTAACGCTATGTTCATTTTGTAATTTATTAAGGGAAAAACAAAACTAATTTGGGACAAAAATAAGATTGCTTTATTTAATGTAAAATAAACGATTATTGACAGCAAAAGAAACACATCTGACTTGGTAATGTAATCGATATGGGACATCGGAGCAGTCGAAAACGTACTTTCGCCAGATGTTTGGACAGTTTGCTCGTGTTTCTGCCCTTACACAAAAACACTTATGGCAACAAGCATCGTCCACATCGAGTTTCGAAGTTCAACCACACTTTTGAACGCTTCGTTCTCTGTGTTACTGGCGAGGATCTCTGTTTCTCCCGCAGGCGAAGAGAGAGATCGTTCTTCTGGATTCGAAGGAGCGAAAATGCACCATAGACAAATTGTGTAATGATATTAAAAGTGAGAAAGGAAGTAGGTTCGATAGCATGTGTGACATAACATTTATGAGGCAATGATAAATATGAAATAGCTTTTATATATATTTTGTATTTCTCCAGTACCACCTATAACACAACCGATAACGTCGTAGCTTTTAAATGTTTGCCCCAGGGCCCGTTTGATACCGGGTTTTTGTGCCTATCTCTAGCCGTTTGGTTCTGATATTTGCTCGCCTTTCAGTGAATGAATGAAAGAAAGAAAGAAGTAGGGGAAGGTTGGAAAACAGGTGATGAGAGGATGGATGTGCAGGAGAGAGGGAGGGAATGAGCAATGTCGTGATCAAGAGACGCCGGGACTCAGAGAGGGAGATGAATGGGGCTGAGAGCAGGAAAATTGGACAGGAGGCGGGGAGTGAATGAAGATAGAGAATGGCTCCAGATATCAGGAGACAGAGATTGTGAGCTATGTGCAGGTAATAAACAAGGCAGAAATAGATAGATATCTCCAGAGAGGGAAAAGGAAAAGTGTGTGATTGTGGCGCATGGGGAAGAGGGTAAGGGATATAAGGGGATGTTTGTCAGCTCATAGAGGCTTTCTGTGAACCCAGAAATGTTGAGTGACCCAATGTTTATGTTAGAAATGTATAGTACGGGTCCCCAGCACATAGAAACTGTCCATTTCTGACATTTTCAGGATCAGAAATGGCAGTTTTAACCAGAGATTAACCATATGTGTACTCTCTGTGGGCTGATTTTGTAGTTTTAGGGGACTCTGGATCATTTGGATTGGACATATTTCTCATCTATTTTAAATAAATTGTCCCCAGTAGAAGTAATACTTGTGTTCTTGTCCTCTCTATGGTCGCAACACTAGTCAAAATCCGCCCGAAATGGATTCAGCTTCCTCAATAACCCTCCAAAAGAGTCCAAATCGACCAAGCCATTTTGTAGCTATTGTCTGCATAAGCTTAATCATACTAATTAACACAACTTGTGCTAATTGTGCAATTTGCCAAACATAATGCAAGTTGGCCTCCGGCAGTTTCTATGTGCTAAGGACCCGTACTATATATTTATATCATAAAAATGTGGGTTACTCATTTCCAGGTGCACAATCTGGCAACGAGACTAGAGAGGTTTGATTCTCCTAAAAGATCTGGAAAAAGGCGAAAAGAGAAGGCGGAAAAAGCTGGAGAGTGTGAGTAATGACATGAGCAGGGGAGATTTGGACGAACATGCTGTACTGAGTCTAACTTGGCCGACTGAGATGATGTGTATCCCGGCTAAGCTCTCCTTTAGGCAGGCTTAGATCTCATCAACTCACTCCAGGTTGGCAGCGGCTTCAAATGCTTCTGGATTAACCAAACATCCGTCACTCAGACACTCAAACAGGGGTCTGGAGAGGCTTATCCAATACTCAATCCCCCCATATTCTCCATTCTGCACACCCACCCACAACCAGAGGTGGATGAAGTACTCCAATACAGCCATTCTACGGTCCAAAAATACTCTGTTTCAAGTGAAAGTCCTGCATTCAAAATCCCACTTAAGAAAACGTATTAACATTAAAAAATACTTTAAGTACCAAAAGGAAAAGTATGCTATGCAAAAGGGTTATCACTTCACTGTTGGACTTGTTAAAGGTGGGGTTTATTGAATTCATGTATTCACTAGGTAGTTTAACCTATACTATCATAATATTAACTATGGAGAATAAAATAATTTTAAAAATAAGTATAACATTCAGTTTAAAGCCACATTTAAAAGGTGGGGCTTGAGTTTGCTCTGAATGGCATCAATTACTTTCCCTCGATCTTATTCCAGGTTTTATTGTTTCACTCTGGTGCCTCTCCAGATCTCCCCCCTCCCTCCCTTCCCTCCCCTGGCTGGATCTCAGACTCTCATATTTGGAGGCCCTTCAATCGATACAGGCTGTCTGTGATTGGGTTGATTCATTTCTGTAACCTTGGTGATGGTTTGATGTGGAGGCTGCACCCATGTCCATATTATGACTCAGTGTGGAGAGGCTAGTCGGGGGGGGGGTATCGATTGGTCCTTCACTCTCCCTCGCCCTATTTGCTCTCCGTCTCCCTCTCTCTCTCTCTCCATCCGTCTTTTCTCTCGCTCACTGTGTGAGGCGCTGAAAGTTTCATCATTTGAAATGACTTCTGAAGAAATGATTATTTAGCCCTGAATGTTCCTCGGGTGTTAATGATTATATATTCTTCCCTTCCGCTCAGTGCTGCAGAAAGCTGTAACAATCTTTTAAAAGTGGACATATGCACCGAAATGTCCATATGCAGCCCTTTACTTTCACCCATTTGCTTATTGATCCCAATGTGGGACATGTTGTGTTGCAGCAGCATAAAAGACATGGCATTGTACAATACAAATTAAAAGAAATAAACAAGAAAGTAGAAAATATACATGTTGAATTTACAAATTAACAATAACAAAATATAAAGCAAGTTATTATATATACATAAGTATGTGAGCCACCTGAAATTACAAATTGGAGGCCATTTATTCAAGATAAACAGTGTTTTAACACAGAATTGTAACCGCTTGATCAATTGTGGTGATTTTTGGTGTCGGTATTTGACTATGGCGAAGTCAAATCACTAAAATGTATTTCTATTGTCTTATTTCTGTGTTTAATAGAGATACAATTGACACAGTGTAACCCCACTTATACTAAACCACCCCACACACACTATGCATTACATTATTGCAATCATGTCAACAACATATTGTTCATTTTTGATTCTGTCAGTTAGTTCATGTTCATCTCTCTGAATATACTTTGCATTTATCTATATATCCCTACCTCGCTTAAAATGTATCTTCATTATATAATTATTATATTTTTGACCTTTCCTTACGACTTATTTTCTTATGTTGTTTCTGTTTCCACCGTCAGACACAAAGCAAAACACTTGAATGTGTAAACGTACCTGGCAATCTACCCGATTCTGATTCTAAAATATTGAATTTAGGTTTGATACTGTCTGAAGACAATTTAACCATTTCTTAGCGAAGAAAAACGCTTCTTACAGGCAACTTGTGGAGCTATAAACTATTCGATATTCATGTTTTGTTGGATCCATCAGACACCAAATACCATTTCCTTGTATGGGTAACCGCACCTCGCAATAAACACAATTCTGATTTGTTCTCTTTGCTTCTCTCGTTTCAGAATTCAATCAGACACAACCTCTCCCTGCACAGTCGCTTCATCCGGGTGCAGAACGAAGGCACGGGGAAGAGTTCGTGGTGGATGCTGAACCCAGAAGGCGGTAAAATGGGGAAAGGACCGAGAAGACGGGCGGCGTCTATCGACAACGGCCCCCGGTTTCTGAAGACGAAGGGCCGCGCGGGCCGTAAGAAGGGCGGCATCGGACGGGGACAAGGTACAACTACATGCATCACATTAATGTACATCGTGTCAACAATATCTTGTACTTCTCAATTCTTTAAATCTTGCAAATCGCTTTGGACATGTTGCACATTTCTGCTCCACACCTGCAAAGTTCTCCACTTTGAACATAGTATTTGTCATATTTGATTTTACGGTACTCAGTTTTTTAAATATTTATATTTTGGGTAAATATTATTTATATATATTTAATTTTTTTTACAATATTTTTATAATAGCATTATTTTTCGCTTCTACTTTTCCACTTAGCACCATCTACACCAAAGTTCCTTGTATGTGTAACCCTACTTGGTAATAGAAACCATTCTGATTCTGTTTCAAGGGGCTGGACCCACGATGCAAGGATCCCCGGAGCACGGCAGTCCGGCAGGGAAAGGCGGTGTGGGCATGGGGGGCGAGGAGTACGACACCTGGACGGACCTCCATTCCCGCACCTCGTCTTCTGCATCGACTCTGAGCGGCTGCCTGTCTCCGATCCTGGCCGAGGCAGAGGCGGACGAACCTGAAGAAGGTGGACTGACCTGTTCAGCCTCCCCTCGATTGTACCCCAGCCCAACAAGCACCCGATCTCCAGCTTTGGGCACCGGGGGCCACTGCCCGAACGTGGAGTTACCCCAACTGACGGACCTGACGGGAGCTATCAGTCTAGACGAGAGCGGCTACCCCCAGTCACAGCAAATCAAATGCAACGGATACCCATTTGCGCCCAAAGCAGAGGGCTCCTTCTGCGCACCCATGTATGGACAGCCTTCCATGGGAATGCTGAGGCACCACACCCCCATGGAGACCATCCAGGAGATCAAGCCAGTCAATTTCCAGCGCCCGATGAGGGGCTACTCGGAGAACAACGCCCTGCAGAGTCTGCTGACCGGAGGTCCTTCGTACTGCAGCAAAGACGCAGTGCTGGGCCGGGAAACTCACTCCCTGATGACGCAAGGGACCAACGGCGTGCACAATCAGAGTCGAAGCCACAATCACAGCCAAGAGCACGTTCTCAATCCCAGTCTACATAATGGCTCGGTCCATGACCAGAACACAACCCACCGTCAGAACCACAATCAGGGTCACAAACACCAAGCCAGTCTCGACTACAGCCACAAGCCGCACCCGGCGCACGACTACGGTCCCAGTCACGAGCACGGACACAACAAAGTAAACGATCACAACCCTCGATCCAGTCAGAGTCACATGCACAACCCTCAGAATCCTATGCACCCGCAGGCCCTCTCCCCACGGGTCAGCACAGACATCCTGCAGCCCTACAGCCTCAAGACCTCCAGCCTCTACGCTCCCCGACCACACCTCCCAACATCGCCATCTTTGCCGCCAAACCCCGCTGGAGTCATGGATGTTCCCCAGGACCCCTGCCGCCTAGCATCCGCTCCTCACCCCCGTCACCAGCCTTACCCCGGAGCTCACCTTCAGGGTATGACCGACTCGTGGCACGGATACTACCATCACCACCATCCGGGGTACCATCAGCACAACTCCCACGCTAGAATGGCCGCAAACCTGGAGATGGAGAATGTCGCGAATAGTCTGGACTGTGATGTAGACTCCATCCTGCTCAATGACTTCATGGACTCGGCAGAGAGCATGGAGTTCAACTTTGACGGCTCTCTGTCCCAGGGCATGGGCATGGGGATGGGGATGAGTTTGGGGGCGTTTGCATGCCCTCCACCAGCACACAGCAACCAGAGCTGGGTGCCAGGGTGAACCCACGCCCGAGGGTTGTTTTTTGGATAGACACATGACCGGAAAGCCTGGATGCTGGTGGGCTGTACCCTTGGACTGTGATTTCTCTGAGACTGTAAAACAAAATATGTCATTTTGTTTCCCGGGGACTCTGTACACCCTTCCCTCCCACTCTGTTTATAAATTCTACATATTGAACCTGCCCCCAATGCACCCAGTCCTAAAACCTTCCCATTTCTTGATTCCCTTTAGTTTTTGTTGTGTTTTTTATAATGATTTCCGCCCAATGTCCTCCGGCCTGCCTGTCCACTTTTATCGTTTTTCCAACCCAGTTGAGATTCAACCACGCCCACTTCCGCATTTCCGTAGCTCCGAGCGACTGCGTCATGGATGTATAAAGAGAACGTCCCCATGGTAACAATGCTGAAGTAATATCAACTTTACACTAGCTTGGGAAAAACCAATATTGGTCGTTTAGCAGTCAGTGCCAGTGCAAGCCACGCTGAACAAAAAGACAACTATTAGGCTACATTGTTTGCTAGTTTAATTTTCTTAAATCCAGGGTCAATTGATATTAACAGATCAACTCATATTTAATCAGCTATGCATAACTGTGATTTCCTTCCATATCTGCTTCAGTGGGCGTGGTTATATCTCGACTGGGTTTGAAAAACGATAGACGCTGCCTGTCCTAAGCTCTCAAGCACTTTACATCAATCCCTTTCTCCGTACAGACGCAGTAACACAAACACCAGGCAAAGTCACGTTGTGTGTTGGATTATGTTTAATGTATGCAATCCACTTTACGGTATTATCTCCCACTACAACGGAGGTGTTGTTTTTGACTCAAGTACACGATCAAACAGCTGCATAAATATCTTTCAATGTGGAGGTGCTCTCAGATTAGGGGTTAAAGGCTTTGAGGTTTAGGGATAAGGAAAAAAGGAGATTTCTCTGAAGAAGAGGGAACTAAAGGGAAGATGGTTAGGAAGGGAGCTCCACTGACTTCTTCCAGAGGACAGTCATACATCAACACAACATGCAACCATCGACACCGCTGCAATGCAACACAACGCCCCTTCTTTAATCTCCAAAGTAATGCCAGAGTGATGCATCACTATTGCAAATCTAATGCGCTAGTTTGTGTTTTTTCAACCCTCCTCCACCCTCCCCTCTTTCCCTCTTCAACTCCGGACACACCGGCTTAATGTGTTTTTGGCAAAAGTGATGATTAAAGTCACTCTGCACTAAATGGGGGAGGGATTGCAAAAGGGGGTTGGTGGAGGAGAGATGATAGGAGAGGAGAAATGCAAATATCCCCTCTGTGCCTCTTCCTCTCCATTTTGTGGATTTATGTAGCTTTCCCCGTAATGAAATAAGCAACGATCAGAGCCCGCTGTACACCCTGAGCCGCTCTCTGATTGGCCGACTCCTCAGCTCCTTTAACGGCTGACCCCAGAACAGCTTTCCGTCAGAACAGGATGTTGACGGAGCTGCCGTCCTCAGACCCCGGTCAACCTCGCCTAATGCGCTCACACCCAGGTTCAAAGCCCTGCTCGGTGCTTTTTCACTACACGGCACCAGCAGATTACTATTTGGTGCTATCTCCTGTTCCCAGGCTCCCCTCCTATCGCACCGCCCCATCCTGGAGGTTACTCAGAGGGTAAACAAGAGTAATTAACCGCCAAACAAGACGGATGATTTATGCAAGTGTTTGTATTCGCTCATAGGTACAAAGTCATAATTCTTAATCCAAGAACAAGGAGGGCGATTTTGTTGAGAGGTGATGCCCGGCAACAAGGTAAAGCAGAAAAAACTGAAACGTTTACTTTAATTAAATGTAGTATGTCAACAGATATCACTTAACTGTATGAGGTTAGTTGAAAGCACACTATTAGGTTGAAGTTAATATGTTCTATTATAAATAAATAAAGCTTTATTTATATAGCACTTTTCATACAACACATGCGGCTCAAAGTGCTCTACGAAATGACACCTCACAAGTTAGAAAAAAATGAGAAATTCCCCTCAGATTATTTGTTAAGAACTTTAAAAAAGGTACATGCAGCAGAATATAACATTCTAGTTATTGCTTTCAACTACTACAGTTATTTGAAATATGCTGATATAATACATTAAATTAAAGTCCGTTTTTTACGTGTGTCCTTCGAACGTCTTATGTTTTCGCCAACCCAGTTTAGATGTAACCACTTCCACGTGACAAAAGCATCCATGCAGCGTCAGAGCGTCACCCTTGAAGGGGTACAGGAATAGGAATTTCTTCAATTTATTTTTGAAATGTTCCGACTGGGATACTCCCACCTTCCAGTATACAACTGGAACCCACCATTAGATACACGGAGTCTGAACGACGAGTTTACATGCAGGACCTCTGAGGCTTGAGGGAGGTTTTCCAGCTCGGTAGCTTTCTGTAGAATTGGCTGTTTGAATCGGGCCAAAATGTCAAGTGCTACTCAGCCGGCTCCGACCAGAGAGCCACTTCTCCCTCCTGAACAAGGACAATGGCGGGTATTTCCATTCGCATTTCTTTTGCTTTTCTTCTTCCCTTTTCACGAGTTAAGATGGCCCATTGTTGTGAAACCCCACTGTAATTTGTTCTCTGGCCCTGTGTGCACTTGTGTGTCAAGCTTCTCGTTGGGTGTGCGAGTGTGTGTGATGTTCAAGAAATGATTTAAGGGAATATTGTTTGAGAAGTAACCCTGGTGTTTTCCACGCCCGGGTGAGAGCAGCATACATAATATATATACAGTTTATATTTATTGGTTATGGAGACGGGTCTTCGCAGGGCCGCTCACTGCTTTGTCTTCTCGAGGCAGGACGATATTTCACTTTGACCACATTTCATTCTGTACATAATCTATATTGAGAAAATTGTATTATAATTTTTTTGCAAATTTCTTTTCTAAAATGATGTATCTGCTCATCTGGTGACCGTAAAATAAAAAGAAATAAGAAAACATGTGCGTTTTTCTGAGTGTCTGTTATCACATGTGCATTCATGTCAGATATAAACCTTATCTCCTGTATATGAAGTCTTAACGTTATAATCAACCAATCAAACTTTATTCATCAAACACTTTCATTACAGCCACAAGCTGTAGCGAAAAATAACAATACATTAAGAATAAACTAAATAATACAAATAATAATAACAATACATATATATATATATATATATATATATATATATATATATCACTTTTTGTCTCTCTTCTTTGAGTTTCATAGCATACAACACTCTGCCAATATGTTGAGTACACCAGAATGAGTTACATAAGATATATGTTTTTTTTGGCGGGGATTATAATGAAATCTGCTATATGGAGTTACGAGGTTTCCCCACACACAGCAGTCATAGGAGCTCATAACATCAGTAGGAAAATACATCACAGGACACATCATTAGTGTGTGTGTGTGTGGGGGGGGGGTGCATCCGCGTGTGTACATGAAAGTGTGTGTGTTGCTGTTTCTATACAGAACAATTGTAGGCTACCATGTGTGTGTATAAAGGGTGCATGTGCTTGTGTGTGTGTGTGTGTGTGTGTGTGTGTGTGTGTGTGTGTGTGTGTGCGTCTGTGTGTATGTGTGTATATACAGGGTGCATGTGTTTTTCGGTGTATTCATGTCCCTGTGGATTTATCAAAGTGTGTATGATTGAGAGTTTAGCACACCACACCTCATTTTCGGGACTGTCTGAGTGTGTGTTTGTGCGTGCGTGTGTGTGTGTGTGTGTTTGTGTGTGCCTCGTCTAGCGCCAGTGTGATGAGTCTCGTTAGCAACCCGATGCCATGCCACAGCTGTGTGTGTGTCCCAGCGGAGTCTTCCTCACTGAGGGACCGACTGCATGCATCTGCACCGCCATACTGTGCCTCACACACACACACACACACACACACACACACACACACACACACACACACACACACACACACACAAACACACACACCCAGATATATGGCTGTGTCCTCATCATCTCTGCTGCTGTGTGGTGTGATCCTGCAGAGAGCAAGACAAAGTAAAACCAGGTAAGGAGGAATGGATTACATGATGAATTAATCAGGATATTAAACTAGGTAACTGTGTTATTTTACAGTTGCATTAAAAACATTCTAAAAGTGGGGATGATTAGCAGGATAACAATGTTATAATGCATAATAAAATCAAGAACAATACAAAGCTTCCATTTTAACATTGTGGCCTCGAGTTCAAAGAATCATTTCACAGGTTAATGATTTGTAAAGGATAAGTTGTAGTTCAATACTTCAAATAGGTTGTTGTTTTTTTAAAGGACATAGTCTGCTGATGTTCAGGTTCATATCAGTATGTAGTGTCTCTACTTTAAAGAGTCCTCTCCTGCTGATGTTCAGGTGTATATCAGTATGTAGTGTCTCTACTTGAAAGAGTCCTCTCCTGCTGATGTTCAGGTGTATATCAGTATGTAGTGTCTCTACTTTAAAGAGTCCTCTCCTGCTGATGTTCAGGTGTATATCAGTATGTAGTGTCTCTACTTTAAAGAGTCCTCTCCTGCTGATGTTCAGGTTCATATCAGTATGTAGTGTCTCTACTTTAAAGAGTCCTCTCCTGCTGATGTTCAGGTGTATACCAGTATGTAGTGTCTCTACTTTAAAGAGTCCTCTCCTGCTGATGTTCAGGTGTATATCAGTATGTAGTGTCTCTACTTTAAAGAGTCCTCTCCTGCTGATGTTCAGGTGTATACCATTATGTAGTGTCTCTACTTTAAAGAGTCCTCTCCTGCTGATGTTCAGGTGTATACCAGTATGTAGTGTCTCTACTTTAAAGAGTCCTCTCCTGCTGATGTTCAGATGTATATCAGTATGTAGTGTCTCTACTTTAAAGAGTCCTCTCCTGCTGATGTTCAGGTGTATATCAGCATATAGTGTCTCTACTTTAAAGAGTCCTCTCCTGCTGATGTTCAGGTGTATATCAGTATGTAGTGTCTCTACTTTAAAGAGTCCTCTCCTGCTGATGTTCAGGTGTATATCAGTATGTAGTGTCTCTACTTTAAAGAGTCCTCTCCTGCTGATGTTCAGGTGTATATCAGTATGTAGTGTCTCTACTTTAAAGAGTCCTCTCCTGCTGATGTTCAGGTGTATATCAGTATGTAGTGTCTCTACTTTAAAGAGTCCTCTCCTGCTGATGTTCAGGTGTATATCAGTATGTAGTGTCTCTACGTTAAAGAGTCCTCTCCTGCTGATGTTCAGGTGTATATCAGTATGTAGTGTCTCTACTTTAAAGAGTCCTCTCCTGCTGATGTTCAGGTGTATATCAGTATGTAGTGTCTCTACTTTAAAGAGTCCTCTCCTGCTGATGTTCAGATGTATATCAGTATGTAGTGTCTCTACTTTAAAGAGTCCTCTCCTGCTGATGTTCAGGTGTATATCAGTACGTAGTGTCTCTACTTTAAAGAGTCCTCTCCTGCTGATGTTCAGATGTATATCAGTATGTAGTGTCTCTACTTTAAAGAGTCCTCTCCTGCTGATGTTCAGGTGTACATCAGTATGTAGTATCTCTACTTTAAAGAGTCCTCTCCTGCTGATGTTCAGGTGTATATCAGTATGTAGTGTCTCTACTTTAAAGAGTCCTCTCCTGCTGATGTTCAGGTGTATATCAGTATGTAGTGTCTCTACTTTAAAGAGTCCTCTCCTGCTGATGTTCAGGTGTATATCAGTATGTAGTGTCTCTACTTTAAAGAGTCCTCTCCTGCTGATGTTCAGGTGTATATCAGTATGTAGTGTCTCTACATGTCTCCATGCTTTAATGTTCACAGAGCTCTTTATTTTTTCTCATACTGCCTGTGCTGCAGCACCTCTTTTCACCCTCCGTCTGAAACCAGAGCCCAGTCTGCTCTGATTGGTTAACTGGCCGGCTCTGTTGTGATTGGTCAACCAGCTTAGTGATGTCCTGCCCCTTAGCCTATCACATACAATGTGTTGGAGCGCCAATAGAAGCTGTATTGTGACAAAGTGATGTCACTATATTCTGGACGTAAACAAAAGAGTCCGATGGAGGCGTTTGAGGGCCTGACATGTAATGCAGTGTGAAGTATTTTATATATTCAGGTCTTCATAAATGCCAATAAAAGTCCTCGTGTCCCTTCAGTATATTAAGCCCCCCATTAAAATCGTAGCACTTTCCTTTTTTACACGGACAGATGATCTATTAAAGAGAGGGCGGATTACGACAATTATCACATGTAAGTCCACACAGACTGCATGCAGATGAGCAGCTGCGGACCGGAAGGGAATAACCGGACAAATGCAGTTTACACCAGCAGATCTCTGTCTAAAGCGTTTTAATAAAGCCTGATAAATTACATTATAAGAACTGGGACACACGTTGATTAGCTCACCCGTGGCTTTGTTTCCTCAGCGAATTAATGAAATGAATGAATGGAAAGAAATTAGGAGATTTGTTCAGTTTAATTCCTCAGCAGTGATCTGCGAGGCAGGGTGGGGACTTTGAGGTATTTTTAGTCTCTATAACAGAATTATAGAGATTTGTGATTAATGTTTACAATATATTTTTTGTCATAAGGATTCTTTATGAAATATTTTGTATACTGTTGATGAATAAAGTAACCCCCCCCCCTGCCTTCACCTGCAAATGTCCCTGGAATAGATGTTTACCAACCAGAAAAACACTCAAAATGACTAAGATATACCAAAAAGAGACTTAACGGTCCCACAGAAAGGAACAAAACTACCAAAAACGGACTCAAAATGACCACAAAAAGTCTACAAAAAGACATTAAAAGGATAAAAAAGAGATGCAACCAGCTGCAAAGACACAATCACAGTCTCATAATGACTACAAAGAGACGCAAAAGTACCACAAAATAACTACAAAGGAACATAAACCAAACACAAGAAGACCCAAAACAACAAAAGAACTTAAAAAGAGAAAGTAAAAACAAAACAGAACTCAAAATGACTACAAAAGGACACAAAGCAACTACAATTAGACGAACAAAAAAAACTACAGACTACAAAGTGACTCAAAATAACTAAAAACGGACTACAGACCACAAAGGAGACACAAGACGACTCAAAAAGGACTACAAAGAGACATAAAACACAAAAATCAGACAATAATACCCAAACACTTACAAAGGAACCAATGACGTCTAATTACCTAAGACTGTTCCTCATGTGCACATTCCAACTAATTCATTTTTAATAGCTCCTGGAACCATTCTATCAATAAGTCTCTTCTGATTTAAAACCACTTAATGTATCAATTATCTTAAGCAATGATAGCGAGGAACAATGCAGCGCTGAAACGACGATATTCTTCTTTGCCTACATGTGTGTTATGCTAATTTCCTTTGTCTTCATGCGGGAAAGCAATACTGTTAATAATATATTAAATATATTCTCATCCTAACTGACCCCGGACACATTTCCATGCAGGAAAAAAATCTGTTTTCCAACCCGTCGTCCTCCCCCGCCGTAAAGTAACAATCAACTTCCAGATCAATTAGCATTTGGTGTCAAATCTCCCGCGGTACGCGCCGAGCTGCGTGCTTCTAAGGGGATAATTGTTGCCTGGCGGTGGTTTGTGAAGCCGCTCGCTGACTGATACATACATGAACGGTAATTATTAACGAGCACATAAAGACACATAAAGAGTGAGTGACACCGGTAATTAACACACATGCAAAACCTCTTTCTTGTGCCTTTCTGAGGGGCCCCAGCCAGAATAATCCATCCTCCATCGTGTCGACGCTGAGATTGTCACGCTCGCTAATTACTCTTTAAGATAATCAGATGGGGCTGGAGACGAAGCTCGGTTCCTCGTCTTCTCGGAGGAACGAGAGGTTTAATCTGAGGCGAGATCAGAGCGACCGGGAGCAGGAGGGAAATGAGAGGGAATTTGGGCATCTTAACAAACTCTTAATTACATTCTCTATCCTCTGCATGGTGAATTAATGAAACGAATCAAAAAGAGGACGAAGTTAACAACGGCGGTTTTTCAGAAACACACTTCAGCTCCTCAGCAGCGATCTGTGCCACTAGACCAGAATCAGGAAGTGCTTCTTTGGAGTTAATGTTAACAACATCAATGTTGTCGTATGCGTTGTCCATTTTGTTTTTTTTGTAAACATAACATCGAGTGCAGGAATGAAATGCTGAACCGGCCTTCGCCTGCAAAAAGGCAATCAGTTAGCCACTTAATGACCACACAGAAAACATAAAAAGACAAAAAAGAACGGCTGCAGCGAGGAAAAAAAGACTCAAAACTAATATAAAGGAACACAAGGACCACAAAGACACACAAAATGACCACAAAGACACACAAAATGACCACAAATACACACAAAATGACCACAAATACACACAAGGACCACAAATACACAAAATGACCACAAATACACACAAGGACCACACATACACAAAATGACCACAAATACACACAAAATAACCACAAATACACACAAGGACCACAAATACACAAAATGACCACAAATACACAAAATGACCACAAATACACACAAGATGACCACAAATACACACAAGATGACCACAAATACACAAGATGACCACAAATACACACAAGCTGACCACAAATACACAAAATGACCACAAATATACACAAAATGACCACAAATACACAAAATGACCACAAATACACACAAGATGACCACAAATACACACAAGATGACCACAAATACACAAGATGACCACAAATACACACAAGCTGACCACAAATACACAAAATGACCACAAATACACACAAGATGACCACAAATACACAAAATGACCACAAATACACACAAGATGACCACAAATACACAACATGACCACAAATACACACAAGATGACCACGAATACACAAAAGGACCACAAATACACACAAGATGACCACAAATACACAAATACACACAAGATGACCACAAATACACACAAAATGACCACAAATACACATAAGATGACCATAAATACACACAAAATGACCACAAATACATACAAGATGACCACAAACACACACAAAATGACCACAAATACACACAAGATGACCACAAATACACACAAAAGGACCACAAATACACACAACATGACCACAAACCAGGGGCGGCCCACTTCAGTACCGGCCCATCGGGATTCGTCCCGAACGTCCCGATGGGCCAGTACTGAAGTGGGCCGGTCGGATACGTCACTAGCACCCCCCCGTCCCGTCTCCGTCCCCGTTGACAATTTACTAGCGGTAATTACTTGCGGTACCGAAGTGGGCCGGTCGAGAGTCCCGGGATGATTTGTGGTCCCAAAAACGCCCCTGCCACAAACACACACAAGATGACCACAAACACGCACAAAATGACCACACACAAGATGACCACAAACACACACAAGATGACCACAAACACACACAAGATGACCACAAACACACACAAAATGACCACACACAAGATGACCACAAACACACACAACATGACCACACAGACACACAAGATGACCACAAACACACACAAGATGACCACAAACACACACAAAATGACCACACAGACACACAAGATGACCACAAATACACACAAGATGACCACAAACACACACAAAATGACCACACACACACACACACACACACACACACACACAAGATGACCACAAATACACAAAAAATGACCACACACAAGATGACCACAAACACACACACAAGATGACCACAAACACACACAAGATGACCACAAACACACACAAAATGACCACACACACACACACACACACACACACACACAAAATGACCACACACACAAGATGACCACAAACACACACAAAACGACTACAAACACACATAAGATGGCCACAAACACACACAAGATGACCACAAACACACACAAGATGACCACAAACACACATAAAATGACCACACACAAAATGACCACAAATACACACAAAATGACCACACACAAAATGACCACAAATACACACAAGATGACCACAAATACACACAAGATGACCACAAAAACACATCAAATGACCACACACAAAATGACCACAAATACCCACAAAATTACCACAAACACACAAGATGGCCACAAACACACACTAGATGACCACAAACACACACAAGATGACCACAAATACACACAAAATGACCATACACAAAATGAACACAAACACACAAAATGACCACAAATACCCACAAAATGACCACAATAGGACTATAAAGAGAGAACAATTAATTTGTGTTTGCTATTTTTATGTTTGTCTGGTTTGGATGTGTTTTGTGTCTCTTGTTTTGTTGTCATGTTGTCTATTGACAGTCTCTGTAGTCTGTGAGTCTTTTTTGTACAGTGAAACATCTGAAACAGTGACTATAATGAAATGTATTATGTCAACAGATTTGACAGAACTGTATTAGGTTCGTTAAAGCAATAATATAACAAATTATACAGTATTGTACAGTATTGGAGTAAATGTGCTTAGTTACTTTCCATCACGACCAAAGAGACACAAATCAGCCTAAAAAAATACAAAAAAACAGCACAAAAAAAGACTTAAGGTGCACTCTTTAAAATAATCAGATGTGGCTGAAGACGCCGCTCTGTTCCTCGTCTTCTCGGAGGAACGAGAGGTTTAATCTGAGGCGAGATCAGAGCGACCGGGAGCAGGGGGAAGAGGAGGGAGGGAAATGAGAAGGAATTTGGGCATCTTAACACACTCTTAATTACGTTCTCTCTCCTCCGCTGGTGGCGGGCGTAAACGGCGGTCCCCGGGGAGCCTCTGATCCACTTTCTGATCTGCAGAATTCACTGCTGAGCCGCTGATCAAAAAGACGGAGCGGCCTAGATGCTTCAAACACATGGGACCTTTTCCAGCGTGGGACTCGGAGCTTGTCATTGAGCGGAAGTTTGGAGGAAAAAAAACTCCCTTTAACAACGGATTTGAAGAGTGTTCAATGCGCCATGAATTGATAATGAGCGTTCATGCAACGTGCTGAAGGCGTTTGTCCCATATATGAGGCAGAATTCATTGGAGATGACCTCCACCCACGTTCTCTCTTTCTAATACTCCAGGCGGCGGCGCTTTGATGTTCGCCATCAGCTGGATCCCCGGGGAGTTCCTGCTGTAATGAAGCAGGGGCAGAAAGCAACGCGCTGCCAGCAGGAAGTCCCATCAGCCCCGGCAACGAGTGTCTGTGGGGGTCAGGAGGTCACAGACACCGGATCACGACCGCTGACCACCTGCAGCATCGTGATCAACATCGGGATGATGAAGTAGATGTGAAGTACACAGAGATAATGTTTTTATTTGGAGAAAAACATAATATTATGCTAGATTTGTCGTTTGCTTTTGACGCAGATGTCCAAATGATCCATCAGGATCTACAAAGTAACTCCAAACACAAAATGAATGCAAAAGTCTGACAAAGACTCAAAAAGCACTAGAAAGTCACTCAAAACAACAAGACAAAACACAAAATGAATACAAAAACGACAATAAAGGGACACAAACAGGATGAGGAGGTCACGGACACCAGGGGGGTATACTACGAAGCAGGATTTTCGCTTAGCCGGCTAACTTCAGGGAAAACTCGGGGTTTCCGGTCATACGACGCTGGTTTTCTTTTTAGCGGGCTAGATCTCCATGGTAACCTATGCTGTGCGGCTAACCTGGTCGGGACCAGGTTAGGTTGCAGGCTAAGAGCTCAACTCAGTGAAAGCACCGCCTGCTGACCAATCAGAGCTCAGTGTGCGGAGTTTAAAGCGATCAAGTCATATTACAGGAGAAAGGAAATACAGAGAAGCTGCCGTCGCAGGAAAGACGGCCGGCAAAAATCACCGACTGTGTGAACGTGAACATTAATAGAATATCACCTCCATCTTCAGAGCAGTCTGACTATTATAACATTAGCGTTAAGAAAGCGTACTTAAATATCTGCCACAACATAAGTACCCGGATCAGAGTAACATTAAAGGTGGGGTAGGTAAGTTTCAGAAACCGGCTCGAGTGCACTAAAATTTGAAAGTACACAGCCGAAAAGAATCCGCCCCTTCCTTCAGACTTCCTTACAGAGCACCTCCTCCATCACACATGAACGCGCAATGCACGCCCAATGAGGGCACGAGATACATGTGTGCGTGCACGAGATGGAAGGCTGACAGAAAGGGCGGCAATCGTGCTTTTTACAGCGCCACGGCTTCCACAGATGACATTTTTTTATGGATTTGTTGTCAAATCACTTCAGATATTCATTGCTATCGGGATGTTAAGAGCATTCCATGGAATATAACAAAAAGTGTATCTCGAGCCGGATTCTGAAACTTACCTACCCCACCTTTAAGTCATGGATGTTTAAAGTTTAACTTCTTCATATGTCTTATATTATAGTTGACTTTTCATTCAGGAAGTATGACGCTGCGCTGTCAGTATGCTTCTCCATGTTTGTGATTGGTCGAATGCTCCAAATACCACCCCTTTCATGTGCACGCGCACCTAACTAGATAGGACACGGCTGGCTTGAGCGATCCACTTGATAACCAGCGTCGTTGTACAGTTTAGCGAGAGCGCATATGTTTTGGATTAGGCCAACCGCTAACTCAAACATATCCAGGTTAGGTTGAACCAGCTTCGTAGTATAGGCCTCGGATCACGACCGCTGACCGCCTGCAGCATCGTGATCAACATCGGGATGAGGAAGTAGATGTGAAGTACATGGAGATAAACGCCCTTTAGAACACGTTTTTCTATCAGAATTTGATGTTTTTATTTAGAGAAAACATACGATTATGCTAGATTTGTCGTTTGTTTTGACGCAGATGTCAAAATGGTAAATCAGGAACTACAAAGTGACTCAAAACAACAAGAAAAAACACGAATTTAATGGGAAAAGACACAGAAGTGCTACAAAGAGACACAACAGGAGGAAAACGGACACCGGACCACAACCGCTGATTATTATGCTTAACATCTTGACAAGAAAGAAAATATGCAGGAAGATAATTGTCCATGTTTATATCAGAATTTGATGTTTTTACACCTCCGCTAGATGTATCGCCTGCTTTGACTTAAAACAAGCAAATGTAAAAATAGTCCATCAGGAACTACAAAGTAACTCAGAAACTAAAGACAGAAAATGTGAAGTTCATGAAGATAATCGCCCTTTTTGGAGTATTTTTTTCAAACAGCAGTTTTTCAAGAATTATTTTCCGCTTCTTTGCAAAACTACACCGTACAATTGCACGATTTGCATGAACTCGGATTGATTAGCAGTCAGAGCGCATGGATTTCAGCGTTTCTCAGTTATATTTCCTGACTTACCCTACACACCATGCAGATATCACACATTCGTGCAGAGCGTGCGTATCAGCCTGAAACCCTTGTCAGATCACAAAATCCCGGACGCTGTGAAAAACGGGGACGTCTGTGAACTATCTGCAGAGGAACATGGGAGATTAGGGAGGAAAAGAGTGCATTAAGATGCTCTGGTTGTAAATATATATGAGGGGGGGGAGAGAGGGGAGGTAGGTTTTTTAAGTTGCTGTCACCGGGCTGTCACTGTGTCTGTCAGAACAGATCCATCACGCCTCTGACACGTCGGATTCACATTTGCATGGAGCTCGTCCTTATTATTCATTCAACCTTCCTCCCGCCGAACTAACTAGCATCCGAAAGGCAGATCTCATCCGGCTGCATGATGGAGAGCTGCTACTGCTCTCTGACAGGGCGTGTGTGTGTGTGTGTGTGTGTGTGTGTGTGTGTGTGTGTGTGTGTGTGTGTGTGTGTGTGTGTGTGTGTGTGTGTGTGTGTGTGTGGGTGTGTGTGTGTGTGTGTGTGTGTGTGTGTGTGTGTGTGTGTGTTTGTGTGTGTGTGTGTGTGTGGGGTGTGGGTGTGTGTGTGTGTGTGGCCGCCATCTTCCCAGGTGTGCAGCCATCTTGTCAGGTGAGCATCTGATAACTCACTATAAGTGTTTAAAATGTTTTTTGGTAAGATGTGTTGTTCATGCTTGTATGGGAGGAGATACAATATTATGTGATGACAACCGTTATTCATCAACTGTTTTAAGATCTTTTTTTGTGTGTGTTTCGTTATTATTATTTGTATTGAGTTGGAAGAATTTTGAATTATGAGTTTTCAAAGCCTCACTTACTCGGTAAAAAAAGCCATTTACTTTTCATTACTTTTTAATCACCTTAATATCAAATAAGCAAATAAAGACAAGAGGGAAACAAAAGATTGATATCAAACAAGCTGGTGTATTTTTATTATCCTCCTGCATTTGAAAAAGAAGAGGCGCTATTATGCTTTTTGGGTTTTTCCCTTCCCTGTAATTTGCTATATCAGATTTAGTGCATGTAAATGGTCTGCAAAGGCTAAAATCCCTGTGTTCCTACTTCCGGAACATAGTGACATCACTACGGAACACTCACTCTTCTATAGGCTACTGCTCCAACACATTGTACTTGATAGGCTATGGGGCGGGACATCTCTGAGCGGTTGACCAATCACAACAGAGATGGCCAGCTAACTAATCAGAGCAGACTGGGCTCTGGCAGAGGGTGAAAAGAGGTGCTGCAGCACAGGCAGTATGAGAAAAATAAAGAGCTTTTTGAACATTAAAGCATGGAGACATGTAGAGACACTTCATACTGATATACACCTGAACATCAGCAGGAGAGGACTCTTTAAAGTAGAGACACTTCATACTGATATACACCTGAACATCAGCAGGAGAGGACTCTTTAAAGTAGAGACACTACATACTGATATACACCTGAACATCAGCAGGAGAGGACTATTTAAAGTAGAGACACTACATACTGATATACACCTGAACATCAGCAGGAGAGGACTCTTTAAAGTAGAGACACTACATACTGATATACACCTGAACATCAGCAGGAGAGGACTCTTTAAAGTAGAGACACTACAAACTGATATACTCCTGAACATCAGCAGGAGAGGACTCTTTAAAGTAGAGACACTACATACTGATATACACCTGAACATCAGCAGGAGAGGACTCTTTAAAGTAGAGACACTACATACTGATATACACCTGAACATCAGCAGGAGAGGACTCTTTAAAGAAGAGACACTACATACTGATATACACCTGAACATCAGCAGGAGAGGACTCTTTAAAGTAGAGACACTACAAACTGATATACACCTGAACATCAGCAGGAGAGGACTCTTTAAAGTAGAGACACTACATACTGATATACACCTGAACATCAGCAGGAGAGGACTCTTTAAAGTAGAGACACTACATACTGATATACACCTGAACATCAGCAGGAGAGGACTCTTTAAAGTAGAGACATACATACTGATATACACCTGAACATCAGCAGGAGAGGACTCTTTAAAGAAGAGACACTACATACTGATATACACCTGAACATCAGCAGGAGAGGACTCTTTAAAGTAGAGACACTACATACTGATATACACCTGAACATCAGCAGGAGAGGACTCTTTAAAGTAGAGACACTACATACTGATATACACCTGAACATCAGCAGGAGAGGACTCTTTAAAGTAGAGACACTACATACTGATATACACCTGAACATCAGCAGGAGAGGACTCTTTAAAGTAGAGACACTACATACTGATATACACCTGAACATCAGCAGGAGAGGACTCTTTAAAGTAGAGACACTACACACTGATATACTCCTGAACATCAGCAGGAGAGGACTCTTTAAAGTAGAGACACTACACACTGATATACACCTGAACATCAGCAGGAGAGGACTCTTTAAAGTAGAGACACTACACACTGATATACTCCTGAACATCAGCAGGAGAGGACTCTTTAAAGTAGAGACACTACACACTGATATACACCTGAACATCAGCAGGAGAGGACTCTTTAAAGTAGAGACACTACACACTGATATACTCCTGAACATCAGCAGGAGAGGACTCTTTAAAGTAGAGACACTACACACTGGTATACACCTGGACATCAGCAGGAGAGGACTCTTTAAAGTAGAGACACTACACACTGATATACACCTGAACATCAGCAGGAGAGGACTCTTTAAAGTAGAGACACTACAGACTGATATACACCTGGACATCAGCAGGAGAGGACTCTTTAAAGTAGAGACACTACACACTGATGTACACCTGAACATCAGCAGGAGAGGACTCTTTAAAGTAGAGACACTACATACTGATATACACCTGAACATCAGCAGGAGAGGACTCTTTAAAGTAGAGACACTACAGACTGATATACACCTGGACATCAGCAGGAGAGGACTCTTTAAAGTAGAGACACTACATACTGATATACACCTGAACATCAGCAGGAGAGGGACTCTTTAAAGTAGAGACACTACATACTGATATACACCTGAACATCAGCAGGAGAGGACTCTTTAAAGTAGAGACACTACATACTGATATACACCTGAACATCAGCAGGAGAGGACTCTTTAAAGTAGAGACACTACATACTGATATACACCTGAACATCAGCAGGAGAGGACTCTTTAAAGTAGAGACACTACACACTGATATACACCTGAACATCAGCAGGAGAGGACTCTTTAAAGTAGAGACACTACATACTGATATACACCTGGACATCAGCAGGAGAGGACTCTTTAAAGTAGAGACACTACATACTGATATACACCTGCACATCAGCAGGAGAGGACTCTTTAAAGTAGAGACACTACATACTGATATACACCTGAACATCAGCAGGAGAGGACTCTTTAAAGTAGAAACACTACATACTGATATACACCTGAACATCAGCAGGAGAGGACTCTTTAAAGTAGAGACACTACATACTGATATACACCTGAACATCAGCAGGAGAGGACTCTTTAAAGTAGAGATACTACATTCTGATATACACCTGAACATCAGCAGGAGAGGACTCTTTAAAGTAGAGACACTACATACTGATATACACCTGAACATCAGCAGGAGAGGACTCTTTAATATAACCATGTGATTTTATTCCCTTAACTTAATCGAATGGAAAGTTAGTTTTGAAAGAAAGTATGCATGTAACGAGATGCTGGAAATTCAAGAAAGTAAACGCAAGATTCAAAAAGATATACTCGGAACCCAAAGACCTGAGGTGTATCTTCTCTCTAAAGATATAACATACATCTGGTGTTTGCAGAGGTGACGTGGCTCTTGTTTGCCCAGTTTGATCTCCACTCCTCTCGCAGCGCTTCTATCATCTGATACGATGTTTCATTGATCTGTTTTCTCTGCCGCTTGTTTCAGCATCTCAACGCCGAGTCAACAAGGAGAAAGTCCCAGGGGCAGCGAGGAGAGGCTTGAAGTGGATCGCAGAGTTAGAGAGTTCGTGAGATAAAGTAACACCATGTTCCACAGCACGGCGTCCAACGGCAGGTCCGAACATATCCTTAAACATCACATGTTGAAAAGGTCATCAGGTGATGTGTCATCATTAAGGGGAAAGACAACCAGCAACATGTTAGTTCAATATATATCTGTGTTGACATTTATTACAGGCTTTCATCTACACTTTGTCTCTTCAATACGAGCGGAAGGTTTTTGTGATTGTAATGTAAACAGAACCACATTTTAAGGTTGTGATTGGTCAACTGCTTAGAGATGTTCCGACCCTTATGGCGCGTTTCCACTGCAGCGGGTAGCTCGCTTTAAGCGTGCCGAGCCGTGCGGGGCCCGTCTTTGGTTGCGCTTCCACTTGGCCTAGTTTTGGCCCGGGGCTACTTTTTCACCTTTTACTACTTTTTCTGGCTCGACTAAATCGTGGTTCTAGGGCCAGGAACAACCAGGCTGAGTCGGGCTGAGTATGCTAAACTAGAGAGAGAATCGCTGGCGAGGGGGCTACAACTACAACAAGATGAACATATTTGACTGTGATTTAATTGTAATACACGTTTCAAAATGATGCCGAAGTAACAACATACTGATACAGGTCAGTAAAAACCATGAATTAATGCTTTGACAGTCTGCAGACAGACGGCAGGCGCAGAACCCTTTTAAAATGCGTGTTTTCTGAATGGAGCTTGGCTAAGCTAACGTTATATATGCTCCGACCGTCCACACTCACAACAACAGCCTACAGACATAAATAAAGCAGCGACTGTATTCGCCATGACACAGGCAGTCTGTGGTTTGTACTTGTTTAACTTTTGTCTAGTTTCTGAACAGATCTGAGGAGCTGTGAGCTCTGAGTGCTAAAAGCTAACGGCTGTGTTGTTTTTCTGGGGCTCTCATTGAAGATGACGTCACGGCTCCGCCTACACTGCGTCACTATAGTAACTGCCCCAGTTCCTAAACTGTAATGGAAGCGCAGCATTAAAGTGAGCCGGGCCTAATAAGACCCAACTATACCGAGCGAGGCCGAGCGAGGCCTGCAGTGGAAACGCGCCATTAGCCTATCAGATACAATGTGTTGGAGCGCTAGCCAATAGGAGCGTGAGTGTTCCATAGTGATGTCATTGTGTTCAGGAAGTAAACAAAGGAGTCCAAAGGATGCGTTTCAGGCAGGGGGGAGTGTGTGTGAGAGGATTTTAGCCTTTGTAGACCATTTACATGCACTAAAACCTATATAATACAGAAAGGGAAAACCCCTGAAAGCAGAATAGAGACTCTTTACAACACGCCTCCAACACTTCAGCATACTGTAGGACTGACTGATGATATCTGGGAAATACAGTTAGCACTAAAGACTGTGTGTGTGTGTGTGTGTGTGTGTGTGTGTGTGTGTGTGTGTGTGTGTGTGCGTGCGCGTGTGTGTGTGTGTGTGTGTGTGTGTGTGTGTGTGTGTGTGTGGTGTGTGTGTGTGTTTGTGTGTATTGGATGACAGGAATATATCAGAATCTATCAGAGGAATCATCTCCCCATCAAAAACCCTGTCCGCCTCCACACTAGTCTTTATTTTTTGTTGTCAGGGGGTCAGTTCTCTGCAATTCCCAGCATGTCAGCCTCTCATATCAGAGTGTCTCCCTCCACAGAGCCAGACGATAGACATCTCATTGCACGTTCATGCTGCTCACCGCCGGCCACTCAAAGAGATCTGAACACGGCTTCATTGATCCAGACGTAGAGCCAGGTCCTCCACCTTAATTCATTTCCTGACACGTCACTCCTCGTCAGAGATGGCAAAAGTACACACATCCTTTACTCAAGTAGAAGTACAGATACTCGTGTTTAAAAACATTCTGGTAAAAGTAGAAGTACTGACTAAACTACTAAGTAAAGAAGTATGGGCTTTGAAATGTACTTCAGTAAAAAGTACCCATAACTAGCAGCTGCTTTAAAGAGAACCTGACCTCCCTTTATATTAATAGAACAATAATGTCATTGTTGCTAATGAATGTTTCCATGCTGAACAACGGCAACATGACAACGTTTCCATTGGTCCCTCTTCATTAGAGAAGACCAGGAAGTGATGGATACACGGATCGTGTTCCAACCAATAGGCACGCAGTGACTCTAAAGAATAATGACCACGCACCAACACACATTCAGACCAGAACCAGCTGTTTGGAACATGTGAGAAGTAGAAAGTACAGGTATTTGAGTTCAACATGTAAGAAGTAGAAAGTACAGGTATTTGAGTTCAACATGTAAGAAGTAGAAAGTACAGGTATTTGAGTTCAACATGTAAGAAGTAGAAAGTACAGGTATTTGAGTTCAACATGTGAGAAGTAGAAAGTACAGGTATTTGTGTTCAACATGTGAGAAGTAGAAAGTACAGGTATTTGGGGTCAACATGTGAGAAGTAGAAAGTACAGGTATTTGTGTTCAACATGTAAGAAGTAGAAAGTACAGGTATTTGGGTTCAACATGAGAGAAGTAGAAAGTACAGGTATTTGGGTTCAACATGTGAGAAGTAGAAAGTACAGGTATTTGGGTTCAACATGTGAGAAGTAGAAAGTACAGGTATTTGGGTTCAACATGTGAGAAGTAGAAAGTACAGGTATTTGTGTTCAGAATGTAAGAAGTAGAAAGTACAGGTATTTGTGTTCAACATGTAAGAAGTAGAAAGTACAGGTATTTGGGTTCAACATGTGAGAAGTAGAAAGTACAGGTATTTGTGTTCAACATGTAAGAAGTGAAAGTAAAAAGTCGTCAGTAATAAGTACTGGAGAAAAGTACTGATACCATAAAAATGTACTTACTGTAAGTAACGAAGTATTTGTACTCCACTACTTCCCACCTCTGCTCCTCGTCAGCCCCTGAAGTCGCATCCTGTGTTTGAGACGTACCTTGATAATGGGCCTGAAGAGTGTTGAACCTGTCGCTTCATAGTAATGTTGTCTTTGTGCTAAGAATCCTCAGTAGTGTGTTTGACGTGTTAATTGCAATCAATCTTTTTGATATTGTATGTTTTATGTGTGAATGAACATGAATGTTTGCATCATTCATTAGACCTAGACGACATATGTGTTTATGTGTTTGTGTATAACGAACGTGTAAGTGTGACAAACTACTGGTAGCTGATATGAGATTTGCATGTATACCCTAGTTTTACAAGTTACACGATGAGAGTGTTGTGGAAAAGCAATGCTTTGCCAAGGTGCTGTATTTGTTCATTGCAAGCATACTTCTTTGATGTTTGATGTTTGAACAAATTGTCAAATGCATCAATAATTAGTCTTAGCCGACAAGCTGCAGTGATGGAATTCTGTATTTCCAGAACCAAACATATTACATTTATATACGTGGATCTTAGAAAAGCAAAGTCCCTTGAAATGTTTAAAAGCAAATTAAAAAACTATCTTTTTAATATGGCTTTTAATTTGGGTTAACTTTCTATTCTCACTTGTATCATTGTCCATGTTTTAATTGTTTTATTTTAACATATTATCATCACTGTAGATGTTTCATCTTGTTCTGTATTAATTGTAATATTATTTTTAATATTGTTTTTATGTTTTCCGTAATGCACTTTGGGCTGCTGTGTGCATGAAAGGTGCCACACAGATAAAGTGTATTATTATTATTATTATTATTATTATTATTATTATTATTATTATTATTATTATTATTATTATTATTATTATTATTATATTATTATTATTATTATTATTATTATTATTATTATTATTATTATTATTATTATTATTATATTATTATTATTATTATTATTATTATTATTATTATTATTATATTAAACTCATGCAAGTCCATTTTCTCTCCAAGTCTGCCACATGTAGCTCAACTTTTATCAAACATTTAAGATGTTTAAGAACTAAAATGTACGGCTTGTTATTTGGCCGCAGTTTGACCCAGTCTGGCGTCTCATGACAGAGTCTCTCTGTCCCCCCCCCCGACACTGGAGTCATTATTCCTTGCAGCAGACGGTCATAGGGCCGACATGCAGCGCCCGGGGTGACGCCTGGGGGCTGGAGATCCTCCTCTGTAGGCGGAGGATCCCTAGAGGAGCAGGTGGTGCCAGGGAACATCTGCAGAGACGGTCCTTACATGCCCCCCAAACCCCCCGTCTAACCAAACACTGCGTAATGCAGAGGGACGATGCCAGCCAGGCTCAGTCTGAGGGCTTTCTGAAAGCGCTCCAGTCACATGTCTGATGTCTGTGCCGCTGCCATGAAATGAGATCATGGTCACAGTTTCATATGAATGTCCCTCTGTTGTAGTTAAGTGGAAATGTTCTAATAGCAGAGCTGAACTGATGTTTCTAAAAATGGCTGAATCGTGTTTCTGTCTCTTTCTGTTCCTTCATACAGAATTAAACGCTGAAAACATTAAATTATTCACTATTTTTAGACTCACAAGCTCCGTGGCTCTATGGCAATTATTTGGTCCAGATGGAAACAGCTCAACAGCTATTGGACGGATCGCAAAGACAAGTATGTGTTCAACTGGTGACGCCTGATTTCTCAAAGGCACTTTTTCAAACATAATCCTGCATTAGTAATTAAGTATTTTCTATTTGTTTGTTTTATACCTATATGGGATTATATAATCTATTGTATCCTTTGAGAAAGTACAAGTAAACATTTCCATATTTAATTGAATACATGTACATCCACAATGTTCACGATAACAGCAGAGTTTACGCTGTTAACAATCTGAACAAGTTGAAATGTGTTTTTATATACATACTTATATATACTTATATACATACTTATATACATACTTATATATACTTATTTATCATGCAAATACATCATGTGTTATATCAGTGATGTAATGTATTCTACTTTATCCCATTTAGGCAGCAACTGCAGAAGTTGCATTACATGATTCTGTATCCCT
Organism: Champsocephalus esox; assembly: GCA_036324585.1. Lineage (NCBI taxonomy): Eukaryota > Metazoa > Chordata > Actinopteri > Perciformes > Channichthyidae > Champsocephalus > Champsocephalus esox. The sequence continues at coordinate 28,505,515 of CM070488.1, read as the reverse complement.
GAATATGATAATATTACAATTATTTTAAGCATTTACATATATTTTTAGAGAATTTTCTTCACGTTCTTCTGCATTCAGATGCTCGATGGGGTTTCATGACCGCTCAGAAATGATGTTGACGGTGTAACGAGTCCATGGAAATACAGAAATAAAAGGTACACTAAAACATATTCGCCCTGTAATTTCAAAGTCAGGTTTTCACACAGATTTTAGTACCAGTTTGTATCACTAGACTTTGACCTGTTTCATATTAAGCCTATTAAAAACTGAGATTTGTCAGGTTTTAATTCTGAGTAAAGTTCTAAATATAACTCAAACACAAAGAAAGCAGAGGTTGGATGAGACTGGAGAACGTTGGTCTACAAACAAATTAACAATTGATTGAATCATTTCCCAAATTCCTTGTGAAACCAAAAGCCTTTCATCTAACCGGCTCAAAGACAATCCAGCATGAAGTCCATTTCAAACTGGAGACAGGATTTCTAGAAGTAGACATTTTCTCAAGCTGATGAGAAATGTGAAAAGTCTACTCCTTGTTATAGTGACATCACTAAGTAACACTTTAACACAGTAGAGACCTGAACATCAGCAGGATATGTCCTGTGTAGTTATTTTGAGAATTAAAATATCTAGTACATTTCGTGGCAACGTTTGCTGGTTGAGCTCGTGTTACGTTACATTACGTTACATTACATTACATTGCATTACATTACATTACATTACGTTACATTACATTACGTTAAATTACGTTACGTTAAATTACGTTACATTACATTACGTTACATTAGATTACGTTACATTACATTACATTACGTTACATTACGTTACGTTACGTTACATTACATTACATTACATTATGTACCATTACGTTACATTACGTTACATTACATTACGTTACATTACATTACGTACCATTACGTTACATTACATTACATTACGTTACATTACGACGTACATACTCAACACTGTGGGCAATCCCCACTGGAGCACTTCGGGGTGAGGTGTCTCAGGGACACAACGACATGCTGACTGCAGTGGGACTCAAACTTGCTATCCCCTGATTCAAAGTTCAGCGCACCATCCCACTGAGCCACAACCTCCAGACTTGCATGGTCTGATTTAAATGCTAGTGTTATAAATAAAACACTTATTCTTGTAAACACACTCTCAGATGTGGCGTGCGTTGTACGTCACGGTCCAATTTGTAAATCAAGGCGTGTCAATAGAGGATTTCAGCCTTTTATAATAGTTTTTGTATGCCAATTAAAGTGCTCAACTATCTTCAGATCATCGGAGATATGTTCCTAATTTCATTTTGACCACTGCACTCCCCCTGTCTACAGACTGTTATTTTTTATATTTGATGTACGTCTCAGCAGACTGATTTTGTGTATTTTCCCAAAGCTTTAACATCAGGTATACTCCCAGCTGAACACTGAGTGTAAACACTTGTAAACATACCAAAATAAAACTTAAACCTGCACCAGTTGAACTCAGGGCACAACGTCTTCATGCTATCAGCTCAAAACACTTTTCAAAGTGGCTCTAAACTCATTTCCACCATGTCTTAATATCAAATGTGTTTGTTTGTGTTTTGAACCTGACCTCGTCTAGCACCGAGCGAAAACCCTTTCCCAACTTCTCCAACCCTTCAAACGAAACGACACATCCTCCATGTGGCTCCTCGTGATAAATTACAGCATGGTCGAAGTTTTTTTCAATCATAATAACCTGTGAAATATGTAGATGCTGCAGCTGCAGGCCAAAGCAAACACGCTTTATGTTTGCACACATCTTTAGAGAGCGACCGGACCACAGCGACCTGCAGCAGCTTCTCTGCATCTCGATCTCTCCGCAGACTAATTGAAAGAGCCGTGAAATATAGATGAACGCAGGAAGCACGCTGTTCCTTCCTCTTCCTCTCATCCCTCTTCATCCTCGTATCTCTTCATCTGCCTCTTCAGGTCAGACTGCTCTCTTCTCTCTCTCTCTTTCCTCCACTCTACTTGTATCTGTAATTATTCATATTCATCAGGAGTCGAAACAGGCATCAGAAACTTGGCGAGAAAATGTAGTCAATTAGAATCAGACTTCTATATCTTTTTATTATATATTTAAAAAAGTAAGAAAGAAATACTAAAACAAAGTCTGGGTTCTGAGAAGAAAACTCGTAGATTTGACAAAAAAACTATAAAATCGAGAAAGAAAGTTGGAATTTTGACGAAAATATAGATTAAAGTCAGAATTCCGATTTTTCTGTATATTCCTCCAGCAACATGGAGTCTCCCTCGTCCAAACAAAATACAGATTGTTTCTCCTTCCTTCGCCCCCAAAACTGTGAAAAACATGTATTACTCCTTTCGACCTCGACACAGACGCGCATTCAAAGATCCATCCTTCGTTCTTGCCTAAAAGAAATACACAATAAAAGCCGTAGTACGTATAAAATGTACAGGTGAGTATTTTGCATTTTATTTTTGTACAGGCCTTTCGTTTTCTCTCCAGATCAACGCCGATATATCCTGTAGTAAAAGTTTACAACCTAATGGAGTGACAACCTGTGGCTGTAAGGGAAGGTGTTTTTGGTTCCACTTCACACTCACACACACACACACACACACACACACACACACACACACACACACACTATGTAGACTTCCTGCCTCTGGTTCACACCCGGCTTGCAGCTCAAGGTTAGCCGGCCTGCAGGGGCTCACTCAGCTCCAGGAAAATGTCTCCGAGCGTCAGCACTTTCACTTCATGACTGCTTCATATACACACACACACACACACACACACACACACACACACACACATACACACAACCTGCATGATCATTTGATATGCTTATCTGTATAAACTAATGTTCTGTGTGTGTGTGTGTGTGGTGTGTGTGTGTGTGTGTGTGTGTGTGTGTGTGGTGTGTGTGTGGTGTGTGTGTGTGTGTGGTGTGTGGAATGGAAAAAAGCTTGTTTGTGTGTTTGTGCACGAGTTGATCCCACTGAAAGTCACCATTATACTCCCACGCGCTAAAATATCCCTCAATGTCTCGTACCCCCTACCGGCTCACACCCCCACACGCCGCCCTGAACACACTCGGGTTGTTGCTGTGTTTCTCTGATTTGCAGGGATTTGCAGCGGTGTAACGGCCATCTTAATAGAGCGCTGGAAGCTTCAAGGTTCAGGTGCTGATCTGAGGCACAGCGGCGCGTCTGTGACGACAACTTTCTGAGGTTCATCGAAAAGTCAGTACGACCATCAATCAGTGTTTTCCCACAAATACTGACACGTATAACAGTTTCAGACTCTCCCTTGAAGAATGTGTGGAAAAAAGCCATGAAAGATATTTACATGTTCCAACTTTCTACCTCATTGTATTTTTGATTATAAAATCTGCATATATGTACTTTTTAGTATAATGCGTCTGTTATAGTGTATTCAATGTTTATATATATGCCTGTGATTTGACTGAGTGTGTGTGTGTGTTCTCTTGCTTTTTAAATACTATGTGTGTGTCTGTGGCGTTTATAATACATTTGCATCCACCTCTATTTGTATGTAAGTTAGTGTGTGTATATCTTCTTGCTTTTTAGCCATTCGTTTGTGTGTCCTTGGCTTTCTTTGTGTCTGCATCCACGTTTACTTGTATGTGTGCGAGTTTGTGTGTGTGTCATAGTTGTTTACCTGTATGTGTGTATTTGGTGGCTTTTATTGGAGTCTTTTATGTTTGATTGTGAGTAATGTATAGTCTCTTGCTTTTTAACAATATATGTGTGTGTATTTGTGGCTTATTTCAGTCTGTCCACTATCCTTGAAGTATCTGTTCGTGTGTGTGTGTGTGTGTGTGTGTGTGTGTGTGTGTGTGTGTGTGTGTGTGTGTGTGTGTGTGTGTGTGTGTGTGTGTGTGTGTGTGTGTGTGTGTGTGTGTGTGTGTGTGTGTGGATGATCTTGCTCTTTAACATCACTTGTGTCTTTGTGGCTGTTATCTATTTATATTAGTGTGTATATTCTTGCTTTTTAACATTACCCGTGTGGATTTGCATCCACCGTGTGTGTGGTGTGTGTGTGTGTGTGTGTGGTGGTGTGTGGTGGTGTGGTGTGTGTGTGTGTGTGTTGCAGAAGGCAGCAAATCACCTCTGCGCCGCCGCTGCCTCTCACTCTGTGTTCTGTGATAGATCCTGACAAGCTGCTGTCTGAATTATTGATTCTCTGATCTGAAAGTTTGATGCTTAGCCTGAGGGTTGGATTAACCTGCCGACAGCCCCACACACACACACAAACACACACATGCATATTCATACACACGTATGAGCGTGCTGCAGACAGTGGTCGGGGTGGAGCTGCAGTTCACACGCTAACTCCCACACACACATATGAGCTGGAGGATTTCCACGCCGCTGTTCTCTTCATTTGTCCTCCTGACCCCCTGAATGGATGTGGGTGGGTGGGTGCGTCTCCTGGTGGGGCTTTATTCAGAGCATCATGGGACTCTGGATGAAGACAATGCTCCCTGGTGTTGCGCCTCCTTCAGGCTGCTCACCTTTTCAGGGGAAGAACATGGATAATTGATCAGAAATAAGACATAATGGTGGGATTGATAAAGCTGGAGTTACTGGTGGTGTGCAGTGAGGCTAAAAGCTACAGTGTAGAAATGGCAATTCAATTCTTCTCCTCCAACAATGCAACATATATGATAAAATACAAAAATACAAAATAAAAAGTAGTGCAAAAAGTCTACATGTCAATAGAATATGGGATATGTACAAGAACAGAATATGAAATTAAATAATGTAAATTAAGACAAAATGAAATACGGTATATCGCGGTGAATACATACACACATAGAAAACTCTTACGGCCCGTCCACACTTCAGCTTCGACAGCTTCAAAAACGGTTTCCAACGCGTCTGCCCATTCACTTTGAATGGGGGTAACGTCACGTTGCCTCGCTTTTCGCCAAACTGAGTTGTGGGTAGCATAGCGGTCCGTCTCCGGCATCTCAAGTTGAATGTTCAACTTCTGACGCCGGAGTAGCCAGCGCCAGACAATCAAATCCCGTTTCTGAAAATCTGACAGCTGAAGCCGTAGCCAATCAAACCGGGTCTAAGCTGGGAGAGATATCCCGCCGTTAATTTCTATATTTAAAAAAAGTTGGAGGAGAAACTAATTATCGCTGTAGCAAATCACCCGGTTTTGTATGACCAGACCCTCTTCACCTACCGGGATACAAACCGGAGGAACCAGGCATGGAGGGAGGTGGCAGAGGCAGTGGGTGAAACTGGTAGGGTTTCGCCTGTTTGGGGAGTTTATATATATATTGCTCCCATAAAATCCCAGTTTTTTTTTATTTGTAGGTCGGGGGCGGGAGATTCATGTGATTGGTTGTTGGTCGCGTTGCTCGAATAAAATTCCCAAGCTTCAGACACGCCCAGCTCCAAGCTTTTTTTGAAGCTGTAGTGTGGACGCTCCGTTAGAGGAAGCCTATTCTTCTGGACAAGATGACATTGACTTTGTTCTAGAAGTCCTCTTCATAGTCCTTCAATGTACAAATCTCTCCATCTTAAAAGAAATGATTGCAAAGGATGAAAGTGTTTTGCTAGAGCTAGAGGTGGGAAGTAGGTGAGTACAAATACTTCGTTAGAGCACTTAAGTACATTTTTCTGGGATCAGTACTTTACAAATACCTGTACTTTCTACTTCGTACACGTTGAACACAAATACCTGTACTTTCTACTTCTTACATGTTGAACACAAATAGCTGTACTTTCTACTTCTTACATGTTGAACACAAATACCTGTACTTTCTACTTCTCACATGTTGAACACAAATACCTGTACTTTCTACTTCTCACATGTTGAACACAAATACCTGTACTTTCTACTTCTTACATGTTGAACACAAATACCTGTACTTTCTACTTCTTACATGTTGAACACAAATACCTGTACTTTCTACTTCTCACATGTTGAACACAAATACCTGTACTTTCTACTTCTTACATGTTGAACACAAATACCTGTACTTTCTACTTCTTACATGTTGAACACAAATACTTGTACTTTCTACTTCTCACATGTTGAACACAAATACCTGTACTCTCTACTTCTTACATGTTGAACACAAATACCTGTACTTTCTACTTCTTACATGTTGAACACAAATACTTGTACTTTCTACTTCTCACATGTTGAACACAAATACCTGTACTCTCTACTTCTTACATGTTGAACACAAATACCTGTACTTTCTACTTCTTACATGTTGAACACAAATACCTGTACTTTCTACTTCTTACATGTTGAACACAAATACCTGTACTTTCTACTTCTTACATGTTGAACCCAAATACCTGTACTTTCTACTTCTTACATGTTGAACACAAATACCTGTACTTTCTACTTCTTACATGTTGAACACAAATACCTGTACTTTCTACTTCTTACATGTTGAACTCAAATACCTGTACTTTCTACTTCTTACATGTTGAACACTAATACCTGTACTTTCTACTTCTTACATGTTGAACTCAAATACCTGTACTTTCTACTTCTTACATGTTGAACACAAATACCTGTACTTTCTACTTCTTACATGTTGAACTCAAATACCTGTACTTTCTACTTCTTACATTTTGAACACAAATACCTGTACTTTCTACTTCTTACATGTTGAACCCAAATACCTGTACTTTCTACTTCTTACATGTTGAACACAAATACCTGTACTTGCTACTTCTTACATGTTGAACTCAAATACCTGTACTTTCTACTTCTTACATGTTGAACTCAAATACCTGTACTTTCTACTTCTTACATGTTGAACCCAAATACCTGTACTTTCTACTTCTTACATGTTGAACTCAAATACCTGTACTTTCTACTTCTTACATGTTGAACACAAATACCTGTACTTTCTACTTCTTACATGTTGAACACAAATACCTTTACTTTCTACTTCTTACATGTTAAACACAAATACCTGTACTTTCTACTTCTTACATGTTGAACTCAAATACCTGTACTTTCTACTTCTTACATTTTGAACACAAATACCTGTACTTTCTACTTCTTACATTTTGAACCCAAATACCTGTACTTTCTACTTCTTACATGTTGAACACAAATACCGGTACTTTCTACTTCTAACATGTTGAACACAAATACCGGTACTTTCTACTTCTTACATGTTGAACCCAAATACCTGTACTTTCTACTTCTCACATGTTGAACCCAAATACCTGTACTTTCTACTTCTCTCATTTTCCAAACAGCTGGTTCCTTTAGTCTGAATGTGTGTTTGGTGCGTGATCATTATTCTTTAGAGTCACTGCGTGCCTATTGATTGGAACACGATCCGTGTATCCATCACTTCCTGGTCTTCTCTAAAGAAGAGGGACCAATGGAAACGTTGTCATGTTGCCGTTGTTCACCATGGAAACATTCATTAGCTAACAATGACATTATTGTTCTATTAATATAAAGGGAGGTCAGGTACTCTTTAAAACAGCTGCTAGTTATGGGTACTTTTTACTGAAGTACATTTCAAAGCCTCTTTACTTTGACTTGAGTAAAGAAGTTTAGTCAGTACTTCTACTTTTACCAGAGTATTTTAAACACGAGTATCTGTACTTCTACTTGAGTAAAGGATGTGTGTGCTTTTGCCCTCTCTGGCTAGACCTAGCTCACATGGAGGGAGAACCTGTGTCTGTTATGTTAGCTCAACACTCCTCCTTAGGGAAGTGACCTGGACTATAAGAGACGTGGACATGAAGGTATACAAACATCTTGACCTCACTCACGTCCCTGGTGAGCACATGCAAAACCTCGATCCCGAAAAGGATCATATGGTGGATGAATTGGAGCATAATATTAGTTCAAATTAACACAATATTGAAGGGGACGAATACATACAAAGTCACAGCAAACATGTATGGAAAATATATCTATATTATGTTGTTGCAAAAAGTAAATGAGCTTCAGATGAGAGCAAGGTCAAGCAGCAACACAAACACTGCTGGAGTGAGGAAGAGCATTCAAGGTCTCACATGTTTACATCACCTCATCTGTCTTCCTGTTTGAATCACTGACAGGTTTAAATTCATTCTTCCCCCTTTCAGAAATGTGGGATTGCACCACACCCTGCTGTGACATTCCGTCTCGTTCCACAGGTTGTCAATTTTTATATTAATGTAACGGCTGAGTGATTTCTTACAAATGAAGGCTTCCAATGTCTCCTGTTAGCGCATTTAAAAAGAAACCACGCAGGATCAGACGACAGATGCACAGGTATGTCGCAGTAAAGTCATTACAGCCTTGTTGTGAGGAATTGCGGTATCTCCTTCTCCTTCTTTCTGTTTGTCTGTCTTCCTGGCTGGGCGTGGTTGACCTACTTTCCGTTTTCCGCCAACTCACCTCCGCTCCTGTTTCTCATCATCACTGATTACCACCACTCACCTGCTGCTGCTTAAGACTCCGGTTCGATCATCAGACTTCGCCAGTTCTTCGTATACTCACAGTGGAACTCCACATTCCATTCCGTCCTGCCTGCCACGTCCAGCCCAACCTGCGTCTCAGCCCTGCTCCACGTTCTCCCCACTCTGTTCAGAGTTTGCTTTGTCCCCTGCCTGTTTTTTTTGTGGACTTATTAAATCCAGTCTTTTTGACACTTCACCTAAGTCTCCGTCCCATCGTTCTCGCATAGCGGGTTCAAGTGGTGTGTCTCTTTACGAGGAGCTTAACAGAAGAACTGGCCATCTTTCAGCACCACCATATCTGGGCTGTCCAGATATTCCCTGAACGCGCACTGCCACCCCGTATTTACTGGAAGGAGGGGTTGCAGTGCTGCCATTCACTTTGGATTTATCAGGGAAACCACCACCTGTGTCATGGAGGTCCTTGATGAAGCGGATCTGAACGCCGTAATCCACCAGAGGCTTCCTGTCAGTGGACGGAGAGCTCATGTTGACTTCCTGGTTTCCCTGCGAGCAGCCTGTACAGATGATCCTATAACCGCGAAATGTTGCTCCCTCCTGCTTCAGTGTTCACGGCCACTGCTCTGTACATTACATTACATTACATTTCATTTAGCTGACGCTTTTATCCAAAACGACTTACAATGACCGATTACAGGGACATTCTCCCTGGAGTAACTAAGGGCTAAGTGCCTTACTCAAGGGTACACTAGTGGTGGTGTTCCTGGTGGGATTTGAACTCACAAACTTCCAATCTTCAGCCCACCTCACATTAGACCACCACTACCCCTGTACTGTTTGGTGGGATGAGAAGATGTTACTCAATGAACTGAGGACAGCCATACCTTCAACTTCTGTTTTCCCAAATCCTGTTGTCTGCCCTGATGCATCTGTAAATTTGACTGGTGTTCCTGTTACTTACCACGACCTGCGTTGGGTCTTCAGCAAAGAGAGGGTTCTCTCTCTTCCTCCCCACCGACCCTACGACTGCCCAATTGATCTGCTCCCTGGAGCTCCTCTATCCTCCAGCCGCCTCTACAACCTGTCCCGTCCAGAGAGGGAGGCTATGGAGCTTTATATCACGGACTCTGTGGCTGCTGGTATTATTCGTCCCTCCTCTTCTCCTGTGGGTGCCGGGTTCTTCTTTGTAGGCAAGAAGGATAAGTCGCTACGACCTTGCATAGACTTTCGGGGGTTAAACAATATCACTGTCAAGAACAAGTACCCATTACCCCTTCTCACCTCAGCTTTTGAACCTCTCCAAGAGGCAACCCTGTTCACCAAGCTTGACCTTCGAAACGCCTCTCATCTGATCCGCATCCGCCAGGGGGATGAATGGAAGACAGCGTTTAACACTCCATTGGGCCATTTTGAATATCTGGTCATGCCTTTTGGTCTCACTAACGCCCCAGCAGTTTTCCAGGCTATGGTCAATGATGTCTTGCGTGACTTCCTTAACCGCTTTGTCTTTGTTTACCTAGACGACATCCTGATTTTCTCCAGGAATCAGAAAGAACACGAGAACCATGTCCGCAGGGTCCTACAGAGACTGCTGGAGAACAAGCTCTATGTTAAGGCAGAGAAGTGTGAGTTCCACCAGAACCGGATCAGCTTCCAGGGCTACATCATCAGCCAGGGCAAGGTGGAGGCAGACCCTGGAAACATCAAGGCAGTGGTGGAGTGGCCAGTCCCAACTACAAGGAGGGAGCTCCAGAGGTTTCTGGGATTTGCCAACTTTTACCGTCGCTTCATCCGGAACTTCAGTAAGGTAGCTGCACCTCTCTCCAGACTCACCTCCTTCAACATCACGTCCTGTTGGACTCCAGAGGCTAACAGAGCTTTCATCAAACTCAAGTCCTTGTTCACCTCAGCTCCCATCCTTATTCAGCCAGACACAGAGAAGCATTTTGTTGTGGAGGTCTGACACTGGAGTAGGAGCACTTTTGTCTCAGACGGCTGGTCCTGATAACATCCTCCATCCCTGTGCTATTTTTTCACGTCACCTCTCTCCTGCGGAGCGCAATTATGATGTTGGTAACAGGGTGCTTCTGGCTGTTAAGTTGGCACTAGAGGAGTGGAGACACTGGCTCGAAGGCAGCAAGCAGCCTTTCCTGGTCTGGACGGACCACAAGAAACTCTCCTACATCCAGTCGGCGAAGCGACTGAACTCCCGACAGGCCAGGTGGGCTCTGTTCTTCTGTCGCTTCGACTTTTGCCTCACCTTCCGCCCTGGCTCCAGGAATGTAAAGCCTGATGCTCTGTCTAGGCTATACTCTCCTGACTCTCCCGAGCATCCAGATGCTTCAATCCTTCCCAAGAGTTGTGTAGTAGGCGCCCTCTCTTGGGAGATTAATAACACCATCCTGCAGGCATTGAGAGAGCAACCAGACCCAGGCAATGGTCCTCCGAAGCGTCGGTTTGTTCCTGGTGCTGCCCGCTCCAAGGTTCTACAGTGGGTCCACAATTCCCGGTTCTCAATCCATCCCGGAGTAAACCGCACTCTTTCTTTCCTGAAGAGACATTTCTGGAGGCCAACGATCAACAGGGACACTCTGGAGTACGTTTCTGCCTGTCCCATGTGTGCTAGGAGTAAGTCCTCCCACCAGTCTCCTGCAGGGTTGCTCCAGCCCCTTCCTATCCCTAGTCGTCCCTGGTCGACTGTGGGGAACTACTGTGGGGAATACTGTGAGGAATTGCGGTATCTCCTTCTCCTTCTTTCTGTTTGTCTGTCTTCCTGGCTGGGTGTGGTTGACCTACTTTCCGTTTTCCGCCAACTCACCTCCGCTCCTGTTTCTGGGTAATCATCACTGATTACCACCACTCACCTGCTGCTGCTTAAAACTCCGGTTTGATCATCAGACTTCGCCAGTTCTCCGTATACTCACCGTGAAACTCCACATTCCATTCCGTCCTGCCTGCCACGTCCAGCCCAACCTCCGTCTCAGCCCTGCTCCACGTTCTCCCCACTCTGTTCAGAGTTTGCTTTGTCCCCTGCCTGGTGTTTTGTGGACTTATTAAATCCAGTCTTTTTGACACTTCACCTAAGTCTCCGTCCCAGTGTTCTCGCATAGCGGGTTCAAGTGGTGTGTCTCTTTACGAGGAGCTTAACACTTGTTAAGAAGCGCCATAAAGCAATGCTCTTCACCACACAGCAGTGCGGTCTGTATTGTTAAAATGTGAGTGGCTTTATTTATTGACAGTAAGGTGAAAGTAATGGTAAAATAGCTAGCTAAAATGAATGTTTGAAAAGTTAGCTAAAAGTAATGGTAAAATAATTGTAAAAGTATGTTGAAAGAAATAAGTAAAGTGTTTAAAGTGGACCTATCATGCTATATTTAGGCAATAGCATAGGTCTCAGATATATACAAATATATAAAAAACATGTCTATGAAGTGTTTTGCTCAAAATACCAAACAGATCACCCATTCTAGCCATGCCTCATATCCCTCTATTTCACTTCCTGTTTCAAAAGTGCTGATTTTGGGTATAAAGCTTAAAAAAATTAGCTACTGTCTAAACTAAATGCTGCGGTGATGAAACTCCATATCATGGATTATCAAGGATTCTCTCTGAAACAGTCTGGAGCTCAAAGGCTTTCTCTCTTGCCGGTTATACCACAAGGTGATTTCCTTTCTACTTCCTGCTTCTTCACACGCATGCTCTCCAGTACAGGTTAGCTCTGAGTGTTAGCGATGCTAACGTAAACACCGACCATATTATGTCCAGAACAGTCGGGCATGGTTTCTGATAGCAACGTTTCTGATTGGGCCGTAAACCAGCCTACATTTCAGATATTACGTCATATCGGACGCAAATCTGGATCAGCTCCGTTGTAGACCCCGTTTTTAAAAGATTTGGGTACGGAGGAAAAGAGAGAGGGTTTTATGTTCTGACGCTGTGTGAGTCCCCCGAGGCACCGGGGACACATATTTATGTATAGGACATATAAGACATCACAAAAGCCGGGTTCACACTGCGGTACTTTTCCCACTGCGGTACTTTTCCCACTGCGGTACTTTTCCCACAAAGGTTCATGCGAACTTAGTTCATGCAAACTCTTTAGTTCGCATGAACTAAGTACAGATCGCGTTCACACCAGAAAAAATCCCTGGGGGAGGATTAGGCAAATGAAGCCGCTGACGTCACTTCTTCTTCTTCTTCTGCTTTGGGTTTACTGGCAGGCTGCAAACCACTTCACGGCGTATACTGCCACCCGGAGTCCCCGGCCGGAAGTCCCCGGAGTTGGGGAAGGCTTCAGTAGAAGCTGCTGGGAGTCCCAGCAGCTTCTACTGAAGCCTTCCGAGTAAATCGCCAGAACGCCGACACCTCCTCATCTCCACCGCTCCCATGTTTTATTTTGTGTTGCCATAAGTTAGTCTCTCTGCGTTTCTGCGCTGGGCTAATGCTAATGCTAATAATGCTAATGCGAGGATAATAAAATGGCGGCTTCACAAAACCTTTTGGGAGTTTTACGGGGCGTGGTTTGCAATCCGCCCAGCCAATCAGGAATATAGCTCTTTTCTCAAAAAAGAGCCGCTCGAAAGTCCCTGCTCTCTAGCAGGGACTTTCGAGGGGATTAAAAGGTTCGCATGAACTAATTTTAGTACCGGCTCTTTTTGGTGTGAACGCGATCATGAACTAAGTTCGCATGAACCTTTGTGGGAAAAGTACCGCAGTGTGAACGCGGCTAAAGTGCATTTTGCATGATAGGTCCCCTTTAAATAGTTAGCTAAAAGTATTTGTAAACTAGTTAGCTAAATGGTTCAATCGTTAGCTAAAAGTAATAGTTAAATAGTTTAGAAAGTAAGTTGAAAGAAATAAGTAGATGGTTTAAATAGTTAGCTTATTGTAGTGGTAAAATGGGTTAGTAAATGTTGTTAACTCCTCGTTTCACAAAGGACACAAAAACCGTCCTCCTGAGTAAAAGTCCAGTGTTTGTTTGGACTGTCCATACATCCATCCTGACCCCATAGTTACATCATATTTCATAGACATGTTTTTGTGATGAAGGTCAAAACACAACAAGGACTATTTGCTAACTTTCTTGTCTATTTAACCATGACTTTTAGCCTAGTGTTTAAACTATTGAGAAATAGTTATGCCGTATGCCTCCATGATAACTATTAGCTAACTATTTAATCATTACTTTTAGCTAACTATTGCGATCAATATTGCAACCTTATTATGAAGGTCAAAACACAACATTTCAGAAAATATAATTTGTACAAAAACAACATATTTGTATACAAAGTCCTTTCATAATTCAGAGAAAACATGCAGTATTGCAGTTTTGTATACTTGTAATCAGATAATGGATTATTTAAGCATCTGCTCTCACCGCTCAGTATAAACCCGTCTCTGTTATTTCCCTCCCAAAGACACACATTCAGTGCACACACACTTTGCCTGAAGGATTTTAATTTGAGATGCACACTCCAGTGTCATAGTGAATGATATTAAAAGTCGTATCATGAATAAATCAGGAGACAGAGGACTCACCTCAGCTCTGTGACAGATAAGCAAAGAGAAACAGCAGCGAGAGGAGGAGACAGCGAGGAGGAGACAGCGAGGAAAAGACGATAAATAAAACCACTCGAATTTTAACAATACAGACTGCACTGCTGTGTGATGAAGAGCATTGCTTTATGGCGCTTCTTAACAAGGCTGTAATTACTTTACTGCAATATACTTTCATCTGTCATCTGATCCCGCCACTGTGTGTTTTAACCATCAAGCTAGCACTCTCAACTGTTTCAGCCAAACCATGATAATGCAAATACCGGCTTTGGGAGCAACGGTTTACATCTAAAAAGACAACGTAATCAGGATACAGAAAAAAGGTAATTGTATTTGATTACACAATTACATTTCCTTTCTTAGGTTAAATTGTTACAGTTAAGTAAAAAACATCTTATTGTTACCTATTTTCTATTGTTTTTATTCACAATGCATTTGACATGAAACTAGTTATTGTAACAGAATACATTTTTAAAGTTACCCTCTAAACCACATGTGTCAAACTCAAGGCCCGGGGGCCAAATCAGGCCCTTGGTGGATTTAATTTCGGCCCGCAGGATCATTTCTAATTCCCATTAGATCTGGCCCGCCGGTATATTGCACGCACGACTTCACTCCATCCTGAGGGTCTCCTCAGCTCAGAGCCTGAGCCCAAACATTGATGGCCTTGCACCCGAGATGAGATGCCAAGTGTCTGAGCTAGCATCTCAGAGCAGCAACCTGAGTTCAATGGATGTTTCCTTCTGCACTTTCTCTCTCACGACAGCAGGGCATGTTTGGTTTCTCTTTGAGGGAAATAGTTTTTGTTGAAGCTGTTGTTGGCCTGTGGAGAAATGTACTCATAAGAAATGACTCTGAAAAGCTGCAGATAGAGCCATAAGAAATGAATGCAACTGATTATTTAATGTTGTTTTTATAGGCAATAATTGAAGCTTTGTTAGTTCCAGGTTTAATATGTGCAATAAGTTCATTTCAATACGTGTTGCAATAAACATTGAACCAGTCCGGCCCTCCACTAGTACCCATTTCTTTGTTTTGGCCCACTCTGTATTTGAGTTTGATACCCCTGCTCTAAACCCTGTGCAGATATTTAGGAACATATTTTTGCAGGAAACAGGAATTGACAGCTATATGCAATGTTGGAGTTCTCGCTCAACCCCACAGAGTGACTTTCCTTTGTGAGCCTATGGTAATGTGGCATCTCAACAATTAGCCAGGTGTAATTGAGAGCGGTGCATGATTGTCACTGGAAATTGCAGTGATGGAAAGACACGCCGTTGGAGAGTGTGAGTGGGTGTGAACCACATTGAGCGCGCTTCCATGTTTGTTTCTGCGTTTTAATGGGCGCTATAAGCTTTGATGGAACATTACCAGTTTGTTCATGAGCGTATGTCAACATATGTGGGTGGAAAGGTGCGCTTGTGAAGAGCTTTCTCTGTTTAAATGTGTGGGCGGAGATTTTTGTATGTGTTTATCAGTATATTGGAGAATTTGTCAGGAGCATTTAAAAGTGACAAAGAAGGGGGGAAAAGCGAAATGAAGACTTAACGACGGCGGTGTGTTACACCTCGATTGTGTCTCCTATGCACGATGCCTCTTATACATTTGTGTTTTCTCAATGATAACCTGATCTGTTCCCGCTGATTGCAATCTGCTTGTTTTCACCTCACACCTGATCCTATAGCTTCCCAGCGCTGTAAACTGCTGTTTTTAATTCTCCTGTTCACAGTTTCACAAAGAAAGTTACTTGTGAAATGCAATTTTACATTTACAAATGACACTCCCACACTAATGATACAGTGGTTTGGCAGGGGGAAGCATACTTCTGCCGATGCTAGCAGGAAGTAGGAAAGATTTCAGCTTGACTAATCTTAAAAACAGTAAATAAAATTGGATTTCAATTCCAAATATTCAGAAAACTGTAAAACCTGGATGTTGCGGTTTCAATTATTAGCTCAATGTAGTTAGCAACAGTGTAATACTATTACACAGTTAACAAATAGAGGTTAACACAACAATATGTGACTGCATTAAACACCAAAAAGGGAGTCAAGATAAATACAGTGTCCATGACAATATTTTAATGTAATCTGAATAAAGTATACAATAGTGCAAAGAGTAGGGAAATGAATACTACATGGGTATCAGGTTACTCTTCATACATGCAGTGAGTTGTTATGTTGAGTATATTTCTGTTTTGAAGGCATTATGCAGCATGCTAAGATGTTATCATGGCATTGGTAATTAACTTTAAACTGGTTTGGATGATGTTGAAAACATTTCAGTTAAAATCCTAGTAGAGTTAGGGTTAGGGTAGGTTTAGGTTAGGGTTAGGGTCAGGGTTAGGGTTAGGGTTAGGGTTAGGTTAGAGTTAGGGTTAGGGTTAGGGTTAGAGTGGGTTAGGGTAGGTTAGGGTTAGGGTTAGGTTAGGGTTAGAGTTAGGGTTAGGGTCAGGGTAGGGTTAGGGTTAGTAGAGTTAGGGTTAGGGTTAGGGTTAGGGTTAGGGTTAGTTAGGGTTAGGGTTAGGGTTAGAGTTAGGGTTAGTAGGGTTAGAGTAGGGTTAGGGTTAGGGTTAGTTAGAGTTAGGGTTAGGGTTAGGGTTAGAGTTAGGGTAGGGTTAGGGTTAGAGAGTTAGGGTTAGGGTTAGGGTTAGAGGGGTTAGGGTTAGAGTAGGGTTAGGGTTAGTTAGGGTTAGAGGGGTTAGGGTAGTCGGGTAAGTAGAGTAGGGTTAGGGTAGATAGGGTCATGGATAAGGGTAGACAGAGTTAGCTAAAAGTACTGGTTAAATGGCTGGGAATGTTAGCTACAATTATGGTGTAGAAAGTAAGTTGAAAGTAATGGTTAAAAAGTTAGCTTAAAGTTATGGTCAAATAGTTAAAATAGCCAAGTTAGCGTAAAGTTGTTGTTATAAACAGTCAGCTAAAAGTATTGGTTAAGTAGTTAAATAGCGTAGTATGTGTAAAGTAATGGCTAAACAGTTAGCTAAAAGTATTGGTTAACTAGCTAGCTAAATGTAAAGGTTATCGTAGAGGAATAAGGCATTAAAACGATTTATAAATAGTTGAAATAATGGGGCTAAAGGTAAGATTTGAATGGTTGAGAAAGTCAGCGTTTACCAAAGCATGACCATTCAGTTGATCAATAAAACAAAAACCACCTTTAAGTAATCAACAATGTTAAATAACTTGCAGTTAGAAATCTGTTGAAACTAATGCATTGAGCGAGGTGTCGCTGAAGGGTTATCTGAGTCCATATAACCGGTCTTATGGTGAACTTCAGACACACACTCACTGAAGAATCACCGCTTCATCGTCATTGTAATCTTAAAGGATCTCTGTCATTATGTGCTCGACTACCTGGCCCCTCGCTTACCCATAATGCCGTATTGCTCCACGAAAACAAATACCCCATGGACAATAGCGAGGGACGACAAAGGATGAAGATGAAGAGGAGGGTGCATGTTGAGCCTCAGAGCGAGGGCATGGCTCAGCTGGATCGTCCCCTCGATGCTCGCTGCTGTTTTGATGTGGAGGACTCGGAGTGGGCTTGGTTTTTAATGTTATGCAACTTTGAAGATGGAGTGTTTGAAGTTATGCATGAGTTGGACTCATTTCCAGCTTCTTCTTGATTTGTTTTTGTTGTTTTTTTACCATCTCTTTCTTCTCATCCAGCTTTTTTTTCGTACTGCGAGCGGCACAAGTTAAGTGTTTGAAGTGAAGGAATGTTTCAAGGGTATCTGCTGAAACGCCCATTGTGGTGATGCTCTGTGTTAGCGCCTTAATTGTGTCTCTTAAGTAATGGTTGCTACTATATTTCCTCATTTCCTCTCTACAGAATCTATACCATCCTTATTGTCACATGTTTCCTTGGGCTTTTTTTACACCAATAGATGAAAGAACTTGTCGGAGTTTGAATTAAGGTCAATAGAAGCTTTTTTTACAGGTTAAAGAGAAGTTTTTTATAGGAAGGACTTTCAACCCATATCAAGTTAATTTGTCACTTAATGTGAGTTTATCCAACTTTAACGTAAATATGACAAACCTTTTTCCAATCTGATCCACTCAGGAGCTTTTCTCCATACTAAATATGCTATGTAAAGATGTTCAAAGTGGCTAATGCTAGCAATATTCTGTGAAAAGTGAAATAATATGTACATTTTGGATTTGCTGGAAAATGTACCAGCTTCTTGAGCTACACTTTTCCAAAAAGTTTCATGTCAATATAATGGAATACTAGCTTCTGTAAACCTGCAAAGTTACACCATTCAACATCATAAGAAAGAGCTGAAAGACACCAAAACAATACAGGTCAAGGAAGCTATGATAACAATTTTGAAATGTAATTTTTATTTCACAGTTTATATGAAATAACAAACCTTATCCCAATCTAATAAACTCAGGAGCTTTTCTCCCTCTTGCAATATTTTTGTGAAAGTAAAAAAGAATGTGTTTCTTGTTATGATCAAGCCCCCAGGAAGTGCGCCGGACTCTGATGAAAATATTCGTTGTGTCCAAACGGCGGTACTACAACTTCCGTATCAGTCCGTAACGTCACTGGGCCCAGAAAGACTTTTCCCCATTGACTAACATTGGGAAAGAGACGTCTGTAAATCAGCGGATACTTTTTTTGTAACTAAATAAACTACCCATTATGAACTATTTTATAGCCCTTATTAGAATCATTAGGTCTTTAAAGTTGTAAAATGCACTAAAAGCCGAATCTAGATTTCTAGTCTCCATTATCATCTCACTTTCAAATGCTCTGGACTTGTTATTAATGAAACTGATATTGATGAAACTGATTTGCTTGACTGTCTCAAATTGTAATGATTATGCATTGCTTGAATTGTACTAAACAGACTGTATGTGGTTTGTCTTGTGTGTCATGTTTTGCATTTTGTCTTTTTTTTTATGTATGTCTGTAAGTTGTTGCTGTTGTCGGGACCCCCTTGAAAACGAGATGGTGCATCTCAAGGGGTTTATCCCAATTAATAAAAATGTCTATATATTCATTCTAGTGAGCCGAGAGTGGGAGCTCCGGGGGCGGGGCTTAAGGGCGCATGCTCTGTGAGCGCACATACGGGTTCTTCTGCTCTGGCAGCCAGGCATGATCTGTGATGTTTCGCTCTCCCAAAAGTTGGGCCATGTTGTCATTGGCATGCGCCAATGAGCAGCTCTCATAGGAAAGAACGAGACCATGCCTCCCACGCTGTATCCAGTTCTTCTAGAGTGGCGAAGTCCCGCCTATCTACTTCTGCCCCATGGGACCTTATTTCTGAAAAATTATATATTGAAGTCAATGGAGAGAGAAAACGTATCTTTCGATCCTGTTTGAATTGTGCCATGAATTACACACATGACGTTTGTTAATCTTAAAAAATCTTTTCCATCTAAAAAAAAATCACAGTTTGTCTTAAAACTGTTGAAATATAAGACTATGAAAAATACGCAACTAGAAAGACTACAAATCCCAGAGTCCATGAACGTTACACATTACACTCGTGTTACTCACTGAAACCTTGTATAGCCGGTCCCGCATGCTGGCTCTTACGGAAGCCGACTAACTCCCCTTTCGTGTATGTACAGCTCTCAACACGCCCAGACTTGTAGTGATTTTCACCTATTTTAATACTTTACACTTCATTCTGAAAGAAAGAGGTGAAATGTGCCAACGTGACGGCCATCTTGGTGTTGGTGACGTATGCAAGACCAGAGTTGTAGTTCATTGAGCACTTCACACACAAAAAAATGTGTTACTTCACAATTTTCCCACAAATTATTTTTGTTTGACTTGCAAAATTATCTTTTAAATTGACAAACATCATATGTGTAATTCGTTGCACAATTCAAACGGGATCAAAAGATAATCTTTCTCTCCCCATTGACTTCAATACATACCTTTTCAGAAATAAGGTCCCATGGAGCTCCCCGGAATGGGAGGGACTTCGCCTCTCTATTCTACATCCATGGTTGTGATCTGCTTCAAAATATCCTCTTACTACAACCTTCCTCCAAGTGTTATGTAAACTAAATGGTACAAAAATCTGCCATCCTGCAACAACACCAAAAACGGAAAAGATGCTCCTTTCAAGACATCGAGTGAATGTGTGTCACTTAACATGAGTCAATGCGACTTTTGATGAAATAAAACAAACCTTTTCCCAATCGGATAAACGTAGAAGTCTTGGTGCTAGCTTAGTCTGCCATATGGCAAGTAGCTCAAAGCGGCTAACGTTAGCATTGTTTTGGTTAAAAGTGAAAATTAAAACGTGTTATATTTGAGTCATATTTTCAGCATGCTCTCACCTGCGAGTGCGACACCCTTCGGCCATGTATATTAATTGAAAACAAGTTTAAGTGTATATCGTAGAAGTAGAGAGATGCACGGGTATATATCTATTGATCGATGTGAGGATTTACTGTGTGACATTCAATCAAATCTCCACCACGCCAGACTCTTAAAAAACAAAGCCAACATGTTTTTGATCCGGCCCCGTCAGAAAAGGCTCATTTAAAAAAGGAAGTGCAATGAATATAATATCTCTTCATGATACAGGGTCTATTGTCATTCTGCTCCAGTTTCCTCCCGATAAACAACAGCAGCAGCTCAGCTCCTCTATTCCTTCATTCTGCCTCATGTCAAAAAGACAAATGACACAAATCCTTCCTCTTGAAGAACGCTGCAGCCCATTCTCGATCGTGGAGCACTGTTCAATATTTAGGATTAGACCGAGACAGCGATAAAGGAGGAACCATTATCCAGAAGTGGGAAGTAACTAAGTACATTTACTCAAGTACTGTACAGTACTTGAGCTTCCCGTATTCTAGCTCCCTATCAGATCGGCCCCCTACATTTACTGCTTTAAACATACTTTTATTCAACAGCGTTTGACTCCTTATCTGGTTGATGGTGCCTATATATGTCTATGTATTTGTTTATGTGTGCATATGAGCTGTCTGTATTAATGTTTACGCCAGTGTTTATCTTATTTATTTATGTTATTAAAGGTTGTATTGGCTACCTGCTATCTTTAAAGAATTTCCCTAATTGGGATCAACAAGGTATCTATCTATCTATCTATCTATCTATCTATCTATCTATCTATCTATCTATCTATCTATCTATCTATCTATCCATCTATCCATCAATCTATCCATCTATCTATCAATCTATCTATCTATCCATCTATCTATCCATCTATCTATCTATCTATCCATCTATCTATCCATCTATCCATCTATACATCTATCTTTCTTCTATATATCTATCCATCTATCCATATATCCATCCATCTATATCTATCCATCTATATCCATCCATATATATCTATCCATCTATCCATCTATATCTATATATATATATATATATATCCATCTATATCTACATGTATCCATCTATCCATCCATCTATATCTATCTTCTATATATCTATCCATCTATCCATCTATCCATCTATCTGTATATCTATCTATATATATATATATATCCATCTATCCATCCATCTATATATATATCTATCTATCTATCCATCTATATCTATCCATATATATCCATCTATCTATCCATCATACATATGCTTTTTGTGACGCTTAAACTTGATTGGTCTCCCATCTTTGTTGCAGAGCCGAGCTGTAACTTAATATTATTGTTTTCAACTAACATAATACAGTTTTGTTGTGTTTTTTATTTGACATAACACATTTAATTAAAGTCAACGTTTGATGTTTTCCAGTGTATTTCCATTTAGTGCTACTTTATTTACTCCCTTACATTTTGGAACATGTATTGTACTATCTACGACATGTTAACACTCATAGTTACCAGCTACTGTTTACATATAAAACACATTACATTTGTATAAGTTGTAATGCAGTACGTTACTACCAATATAAAATAAATACCAAATGCTCTTAACCTCTTAAGTCTGTTTTTCAGGTTTCAGGCTCGAAGATGCCACTAACACAACAAAGACTATATCTTCACTTCTAAAAGGGGTACATTAATAATCGTTTCTCTCACAGCAAGGTTACATCTGTGAGTTGGATGTAGAAGTGTCAGAATCAACATAGATGTTTTATTTTAAAGTAAATTCAGCTGGAACACAGTAAAAACATGTAAATTATAATGTCCGCCTAAAACAAAAAACATTACTTATAGTGAAAACCACCCTTGAATGATGAGCTAGTAGACTAAAACCTTTAGGAATCGAAACTATAACATATAATAAGTACCCTGTATCAAGATTGATGCAAAACAAGTGAAATTTGATCTTTTTAGAGAGGTTTAGACAAAATTAAGTCCAAGCGGACACACCTCTGGGTAATTTGGGAACCATCAGCTCCATTTTAACTTTTTCACTGTAAAAATCATTTTATTACTTTGAATTAGCACTATAGGTATTCATTCCATCCAAATACAACTGTTTTGAAAAAAAAATAAAAAAAAATAAAAAACATAGGCCTACTCTGATATCCTCTGAGCCTCTGAATTAGCCCCGAGCGAAAAATGCTAACCTATTACTGCACCGAAAATCACTCCTAGCTCCCTTATTACTTATCCTAGCTGCACATCCAACACATTGTTTATGATCGTAAAGACACAGAATCTAACGGTGCCCACCTCAACACTGAAAGATACAAACTTGCGACGTTATCAACAAAATCGTACATCAAAACAAGTGGCGCTATCGCTAATGCGCTAGGCTAACATGGCTCACCTTCCTCTTTGTCTGGTCTGAACTGGTCTTCAATGGCATTAAAACGATAAAAACGATGATGTAGTTAATCCATAGGTTAATATCCAATGTGGCTGTGTCCCCTTTGAAATGTTCTGATCTATAAGCAATAAAACTGCAATTCCGTTATCTGCTGTCCGCTCTGTGCTCCATGCGCTCTGGGTCCTGCAATTCCTGCTTCCTTAGTAGTAAACAATAAGTAAAGTCTGCTGCGTAATGTACTTAAGCTGGCTGGCATTCTTTATACTTTACGCAGGACCATATCTCTAGAACCCATTGGTCGATTTGGGTGATTTACACCTTTTTCTTAACCATTACATCCAATAGAATCGATGGGCAGTTCCCAAATCCACATAAACATTACCATTGTGGACGTAATAGAGAAGCAAATGAAACATATCTGAAAGTACAAGCCTGGACGGCAAAACGTTATACATAGTATATTGCCATAAATATGATGATGGATTATCAGTAAAAATGTCTACGTGACACAAAGACATTGGATTAACCTTGAGCGGCGTTTTTATTCCGTTGAACACAACTTTTGATCACAAATCAAAAAAGGTAAGATTATTATTAATAATATTGTAATATTTTTGAAACCGGATGTTGTTTACTTTCTCTTTTCTGGATGATAGCTCCAGGAATTCGAGGTCGTACAGTGAGGACATTACATGTGTGGAATCTGTGGAGTCTCAGCTTTAAATCGTATATCTTGTTTGTGCAGTTAAGATGGTAATAAGGGCATTTCTAGTTCTGTGTAAAAAAGCGTTAGCATTAGTTAGCATTTTTTTCGCTCAATGCTAATTCAAAGGCTTGGTATTACTCTTGTGTTTTTTTTAGCTAACAATTATTCTTATTGTCAGTTAGCGGCGTTTCTTACCTTTAAAAGGGTATGAAACATTAATAGTTTCATAAATGTTAAGAAGCCCTGAGACATAGTCTCGTAAAAAAACGGTGGGAGGGGTCCACTGGGGGGACCTTCGGGCTTAAGTATATTCTGCTGGCAATACTTCTATACTTCTACTACTCATAACATTTTGAATTCAGGACTTTCACTTGTAATGAAGTATTTTCAGTCCATTGTATTTCTACTTTTACTTCAGTAAAGGATCCTAGACGTACTTCTTCCACCACTGCCTTTATCCCATTGTCGTGTGAAGCCGGAGAGAGCGCTCTGGATCTCTGTGATGTGCACTTTTAATGAGGCCCATTAAATCAAGTGGCAGTTCCACACAAGGAAAAGTTGGTTGGTGTTTAATAGTTTCACCGCAAGCTTACATAAGCCCCTTTAATTCGGCGTTCGGGCGCTCTTTTCCGGGCAGCGCCGGGAGACGGATCGCTCGCTCCGCCGAGAGTCACGCAACAGCAATTAGCCGTCCTCTGGAGTCTTAATTAGGCAGCCACGTCGACCTGAAGACGAGCGCGTGAGAAGACCACACGTCGGTCAACAGCAAAACAAAAATAGATGAGAAAATAGAAGCTCCAATTAATTACAGACTCCAAATGAGCATCCAAGTAGCAGCAGGAGAGGAATGAAGTCCGCGTAAACTCACACTGGAGTGAAAGCGGGTTTATTCCTCCTCTGTTACATCATCATGAAGACACCAAAACATTACGCTTCTTAACACTCACGTGTAATGTAATATACTTTTAAATGTGGGCCATGAGTATGTGCGTCTGTGTATTGTGTTTGTTCAAATAGTATGTGAGTGATGATTAGCCAATCACCAACCAAGGTAACCCCCCCCCCTATCACCTGAATCTCCTCCTAGAATTGAATAGAATGGGAGGGATGAAACCCTCTTTATTGGTCACACATGCAGAGCCCACAGCACACACAGTGAAATGTGGCCTCTGCATTTAACCCATCATAGTACCAGGCGTCGAGTACTAGGAGCAGAGGGCAGCTATTGCACAGCACCCCCAATCCCAGAGCAATGGGAGTGGGGGGGGAAGGGGGTTGTACGGTGCCTTGCTCAAGGGCACCACGGCAGGGCCCAGGAGTTGAACTGGGACCCCTCCAAGTAGCAGTCCACACTCCATTTTTAGGTCTGGTCAGGGACTCGAACCGGCGCCCCTAAGGCTCACAGTCCGAGCCCCTACTGACTGAGCCACTGCCTAGAGCACCATTAGGCGCGTTTAGTTCCGATATAGTTCAGAAATGTCGCGTTCACACACAAAAAATCCGGAACTAAAATTAGTTCATGAGAACCTTTTCACCCCCTTTTCCGTCCCTGCTAGAGAGCAGGGACTTTCGTGGGAGAAAAAGGTTCCTGTGTCTGATTGGCTGGGCGGATTGCAAACCACGCCCTGTAAAACTCCCAAAAGTTTTGTGATGCCGCCATTTTATTATCCTTGCATTAGCATTATTAGCATTAGCATTAGCCCAGCGCAGAAACGCAGAGAGACTAACTTATGGCAACACAAAAGAAAACATGGGAGCGGTGGAGATGAGGAGGTGTCGGCGTTCTGGCGATTTACTCGGAAGGCTTCAGTAGAAGCTGCTGGGACTCCCAGCAGCTCAGACAGAGAATCAGCACTTTTGAAACAGGGCTGAAACAAAGGGGATTATGGGTAATGCTGCAATGATCTGTTTGGTGTTTGGAGCCAAACACTTCAGAGACATGTTCTGTATATATCTGAGAGCTATAATGTATTCATGAAAAATAATTGAATCTGCGACCTTTAATGTTTATTGTGTTTCCTTACGGAGACAATAAAGTATATCGTATCGTACAAGTCAAGGAATCTATTAAATAAATGTGGGAATGTAGTTTTTATTCCATTGTGTTCTGGAGTGTTTTAGGTGGGGAGAAATGCATCGGGCTCACTTGAGAGACGAACACTTATCGAGCCCTCAGGGCAAACGGATCTGAGTGATCTCCGATTTGCACGCTATATGTTCTTTAATTAGCTCGCGACAGTCTGCAGGGCTATTGTCTCCGCTAGCTTATCCTTCATTTGGTTAATTGGCTTTCTGTGCATTTGTGTTTGTGTGTGGAGGAAGAAGTATTCAGATGCTGTACTTAAAGGTACCAATACTTTAGTGTTCAAAATACTTACAAGTAAAAGTCCTGCATTCAAAGTCTTACTTAAGTGGAAGTTCAAGAGTATTATGAGCAACATGTACTTAAAGTATGAAATGCAAAAGTAATTGTAATTGTGTTTATAATCATACTTATATATTTGTGACAGGTCAGGATAATATTGTTGCATCAAGTAGCATCTTACTGTTGTGCACAAACAAGTCTGGTGGATTTATTTAAATAAAGCATCCTTGTTTCTTATTGGTTGATCGAGGTGAAGGACGATAGACCACCTCCCAGATTCGTTGTCATAACTCTTGTTCACATACGTTCCCCTTGTTCCTCTTGCTTCACTAGATTGACCGACGCATTATATTTCATGCAACATATGCTGTGTGTGTGTGTGTGTGTGTACCTGCTTTTGTTCCACCTCTTTTCCACCGTGAAGGGCAGGTGCTGCCATGGTGATGAGAAACGGCATCGGAGAGAGGATGACAAAAGACAATTGCCATGGTGACAGCGTACAAAAGCTTTTGTCACTCGTGCACAGTGACGACGGTGATGATTCCTGTAAACCACGCCGATGAGAATCGGCGTTCAGGTGCCAGTTGCGGTTTTTGGGGATGATTGTTATGACAACATCACGGCGGCAGAGAGGCCCGATGCCCACAGCCAGAGCTTCTGTATCAGATTACAGCAGACAGCAGCCTCTCGTTAACTTTAATGAGATAAAGACATGCCCTGCTCTTTGTCTGGGCAGTTTGTGTAATGTGTGTGTAAGAAGAATGCTGAACCTCTCAAACGCAACACGAACTGAAATAATGTCACGTTAAGCGCAGCATGTCAAATGGGACCACCAGTCGTTTGTATCCCCTCTGATTCCTCTGCATGTATACCGCTGGCTTATTTGCAAATGAGCAACGCTTTTTGCTTCTGCAGTCCTTGACAGCTGACATTGCTTCTGTGCATACGTGTGAAATGTGTGTGAGTTTATCTTTGCATGTATCTATTTGTCTGTGTGTGTGTGTGTGTGTGTGTGTGCCCGTGCGTGTGTGTGTGTGTGTGTGTGTGTGTGTGTGTGTGTGTGTGTGTGTGTGTGTGAGAGGCTGGGCGCCATGCCAGCCTCTAAGTGACAGAACCCCCTCTCGTTGGCGCATCTTTGTCTCAGAGACTAATGGCACAGAGAAAATCAATTACCGCCATAACGTTGGTGATCTGCCAGAGCTGCTGGGCGCTGAGAGAGAAGAAGCCATTCCCATGCAGCCTCCCTCCTCCTCCTCCTCCTCCTCCTCCTCCTCCTCCTCCTCCTCCTCCTCCTCCTCCTCCTCACATCAACCAATGGCCATTTGGAGACATGTCATCTCGCTTCCCGTCATCGCTCCTCGTGGAGCACCGCAGGGAGATGGCACCCATTCCCGACACTCCCCAGAAGCCACAGTCACACCCCGTCCTCAGAGGAAGAGGAGGACACCCTGCGGCCTGCAGACATACTGTAGCTCCACTCCAGTTCTACTAGTTGCAATCTGAAGCATTCCATTTGCTCCTGGGTTCTTCAATACGCCGGCCAACGGGTGCAAACGTGCTGCGACGGCCCAAAACATTCCGCTTCAGAAACGATGCAAATAGAAAAACACAAATGTGCCAAAACACATGCAGATAGAG
This sequence comes from Champsocephalus esox, assembly GCA_036324585.1. Classification (NCBI taxonomy): domain Eukaryota; kingdom Metazoa; phylum Chordata; class Actinopteri; order Perciformes; family Channichthyidae; genus Champsocephalus; species Champsocephalus esox. The sequence goes on along the minus strand of CM070488.1, from coordinate 28,478,103 downwards.
ACACATGTTCACTAGCTTAAGGAAACATGTGCAGCGTTTACTAAAAGCACTGAATAAAGGAAACACTGCTAGCAGAAAACGCCGCAAGAATCTCAAAAATCAACGGAAACCAGGGGACACTAAAATGTGACGCACACAGCTGGGACCGGTGTCCGACTTTTTACTGATTCTACTTGTTTGACCTTGTTTTTGCGCTGTATTGCAGATTGTATCTACTGTATACTTTTCTATATAATATTAAAATAAAGTTGTTAAATACTAAGCCTACGTCAAGTGTGGATGAAATGGCCATATCCTCCCTAAATTCACATCAATCTTACCCAGCTTTCACACACTAATTCCTGGGTAAGAAAGCCACCCTGGACGGGTCGTCAAATGTGGATGAAATGGACATATTCCTGTACATTTCATGCATTTATATTGCTTTTTATTTCTTGAAGGTTAAAGTAGATATTAAATTATATAAATATTTTCCTTTTCTTATTAAACCTAAATGTGACAAATGTTATGCGATAAGTTTTTTTACAGAAATTTAAATTGTGTTGCAGGCATTTGATCAAACTCATACATGTACATCGAGCGCCTATGTAGAATCAGTTCTGTGTTAAACAAAAGGGAACGCCATTGGTCAAATACATACCAAACTACATTACACAATAACAAAAAATGACTTCCTGTTCTGAGTCTTTGAAGTTAGTTGAAAGACGGTTGCTTGGATTGTCTCCCTTTAAACACACCTGCTTTAAAACCACAAGCATTTGAAGTAGAAAGTCTCCTCTGCGCACTGCATCAGTTTATTATGGGAGCTGTTCGGCAGCAAAAACAGCATGAGCAGCCACATGAAAAGCTGGCGGCGGTGGTTACAGAGTACATAAGCGGTCTCTACACGCCGACTGTCGAATTCTAAAGGGCCGCGGAAAGAGAACAAGTCCCTTTATACGACCTGCTTTCTGAAGCCTAGCCACCAGAAAACGAACATCGTCTCAGCCCTGATCTCGCACTCTGAGCTTTTCAAATTATCCATCGAACAGGATCAGATTGTCTGGCTTCAAACGCGCTGAGGAGGAGGAGGAAGAGGAAGAGGAGGGTTATACGCAGAGAAAGAGAGGTGGACGGAGGCATCTGACTAACTCATCTTCAGCGTAGAGGAGCGTCTGTGGTAGGAGAAGGAAAAGAGATGTCTTCTGCTCTTACAGTGAATAGCTTTTATATATACAACAAAAGAAAGAAACAGTGGCCTGGCTTTGAAAGCTGTCTCGTCTAGACGTGGTAAACGGGCGACATTTGAAGTGTTGCCAAATAAAAGATGAGCTGTTACTCAAAGGCCTCTTCACTCTCTTTATCTCGCCTCAGTCTCTCCTGCCTCTGAAGTCTTTCTAACAGTCGCTGACGGCACCTGTTTTCAGGAGGAGGAACAGAAAAGTTTGAATAGATGACATAAAGATACTCCATATGGCATTGTTTTCATAGAGCTAAACTTTTGGCTACATCTTTGATAAGTGGTCAGAAAGGCATCTGATGGAAGAAGAAAAAACCTCGGCAGCACAAGCTTTTTTACTTGTTCTAAAACATTTCTATGGCATTTCCTTATGAAATGTTAAGGGGAGACACTAAAGGTCAATAGGGTACAAACTGTAATTAATCAATATCACAATGAAACTCCCCAAGTCCATTTCTGACATTAAAGCAATTGTTTTTCGTATTACAAGTTTTCAAACATTGCATATTTAAATACGCAAAGGAGCAGGGGCGGACTGGCCATCTGTAGAATCTGGAGAACCACAGAACGGCCGGTCGTCAAGTACCGTTGACAGCCGGCACCGCCCTTACTTTATTATGTTTTCAAACGGCCTCATTTAAGTTGCGCCGACAGAGATCCGCCGTGTCCGCAGCGAGGCTTCCCCCCCGTTGACAGTTCACTAGCACTCGCTCGTTGACAATTTACCCGCCCCTGCAAATGAGGCAGTATTCCATCAATTTGGTGTTCATTTCCAAAAATATCGTGAAACGAAATCTGCACCTTGCAACAAGCAAAATAGCCCAAAATTAACCAGTGCGTTGATGTTTGCCACTAGTCTCTCTCCGTATGTGTTTGTCTTGTAACCATAGTTACAGTTATTGTTTGTTTTAGTATCTGCGTTTTGCATTCAGAAGAAGTTCTGTGGCTTTCTTTGAAAAGCAGAAGAAGATTTCTGGGTCTGTTTTTATCCAAGGACTCCGATTATAAGACTGGCCAAAAATACATCTGTTGACCTGTTGGGAGTGACCAGGAAATGATATTCAGTCAGCGATATTCAGTGAGGGCTACAGCTTATCTTCTGAGTCGAAGTCTAGTTTCAAGACTTTTAAACTCAAATTGCTAATAAGACACCCTCAGAAACCTTGGCTCCAGGTAGCACCACTGCCTGGTTTCTGGGTCTGTGGTGATTTGAAGCAGGCTAGTGTTGGGTTTGGATCCAAAGCTCTTTTGATCCGGATGCAAGCTAGCAGTTCTGCAAGACTTGAGGAACCAGATGTGAGAACAAACGTCTAAGAACTTAGTGCACAGTTTCGGTTTCTAACGTTTTTTAGGAAGATTTTAAGTCTTGAGGTTCTTTTTCCCCCTCATTCGTTCATAAGTCAATGGGAATTGGGTCTTTTTGCAACCGATGACGTCAAGGACTGACACATAAGTTGTAGTACCACCGTTTCGCCACTATGATCATTTGCTTCAACGTCCAGGGCACATGTTGCTGTTTTTAACTTACTTTAAATTGAATTAAAAACCAGCACCTTCATATTTCCCTATCGCTGTTTCCTGTTACTATATTGCAGCTCCAACCACCAAACTTCCCTCCACATCGCTCTCTGTTATCTTGTGATAAAAACGTTGCACGTAATCGTCTGAGCATGAGCTGCAGGCCGCAGGGTGGAGAGTGTGTGGCGAGGCAGGAATGCGGTTGGCCCAAAGACTCATCGCCCAGATTCCCCGGTCAGTTTAATCGGTGGTTGGTCATCACGAGTGCTGGTATGAGCTGCAGATTGATGAGGTGGATGACCGCTGGTTGAATCACGTAAGATCGCAGGTCTCTGTGGGCGACAGCGTCCTCATTCCCCCTCAGAACGGACTGTCAGGACAGTATTTTAAGGCTGTGGTTGAAGATCCCGATAGTGTGAGACGGCTGTGTGTTCATCACTCGTTAGGCAGCTTCGTCTCGCACACACACGCCATAAACACAGAGTACCGGCATTCCTGCCCACATGCGTGTTTTCTTGCATTCGCTCGCACCACACGCACTGATCCAGCTGTAACGATGGAGAGTTCCCGCCCTCCTCTAACTCTGCAGGGGACGGACATGAAAGTTAAAATTAAGTTCTTGGAAAGAGAATCACAGAAATGCAGGGATTGAGTTGGACATTTACAGATCTAAAACTTCGGAAAACTGGATTGGTGGAATCGAGAAAGCAAAACACAGAAGGACATTTTAGTTTTCTTTTTGAACACAAACAGTCTTGGTCAAATTTCACATCTTACAGAGGACACAGAAACCTCTCCTTATAGGTCAGAATAAAATAAAGTAAGAAAATGGGATCTTATTCAGGGTTATCTGAGGTATTTTTTTACATAATGATAATAATATGGTTCAGCCTTTGCACCAAAATATGCACAAAGGCCGCTTTAAAAAGGTGTGGCGGCCTTTGTGCATATTTTGATGCAAAGGCTGAACCATATTATTATTATTATTATTATGTAAGAATGTTAAAACAACTGTATTTTAGTGATTCAATTCTAAAACTTGCATATGTACAGTATTTGGTACATCCATTTCTCACAGCCGTCACTTTTTATGGTGCATGCATTTATATGTATGAGATGTGTCTTTTGTTGATAAATTAGACCATAAAACAAACCCCTGACCTCATGCTCCCTTAGTATGTGCAACAGAAGAAAACACACACCATCACAGGCTTCTCTAGGTTTACAGAATCTGTCCGTGCCTTTTTGCCCATCATTAACATTCATGAGCTTTCAGATACTGCGCTGCATGTGTACACACAGTTTCTCTCCACAACTTTGTATATGAGTTGTGTGTGTGTGTACGTGATGTGTGTGTGTGTGTGTCTTCCCACCCGAGGGACATCACAGCAGCATCTCATTTCACATGAAAAGGCCTCGGCTCGCGGGAAGCAGTTTGTGCGGGAGAGAGTGTGTATCTACAACCCCCTCCCAAAAAAATAAAAAATAAAGAAGAATTTTTGATTACAGTAACAACCCCGTAAATTATGCAGGAGCGGTGGATGATGAGCTGAGGAAAGACAGCGCCTTTTAACCTTTTTCCCGGCAGAGGAAGATTCGCCCTCCCTTTCTGTTTGGCCACATGCGGCGAGGGAGATGGAGGTCTAGACGTGGGGTTATACGTCCAGAGTGTGTGTGTGTGTGTGTGTGTGTGTGTGTGTGTGTGTGTGTGTGTGTGTGTGTGTGTGTGTGTGTGTGTGTGTGTGTGTGTGTGTGTGTGTGTGTGTGTGTGTGCATGTGTGTGTTTATATTTTCTGTCTGGGAGAGGGAATACACAGTGAAACATGATGGCCTCGCACTGCGTCTGCCGCAATAATTCCTCCTGCTTGGCGTCACCAGAGAAGCAAGAATCCAATTGATTCTGCTATACTGCTGTCTACTTGTGGGGACCTAAATCTGTTTAAATAGTCTCGCCTCCCTTATGGGGACAAATTGGAGGTCCCCATGAGGGGAATCATTAATTTTAGCGTGAAGACTTGGTTAGGGTTAGGGTTAGGGTTAGGGATGTGTTGTTATGGTTAAGGTAAGGATAAGTCTCCAGGAAATGCATGTAAGTCAATGTAATGTCCCCTGAAGTGATGTATACATGGTGTGTGTGCGTGTGCGTGCGTGTGTGTGTGTGTGTGTGTGTGTGTGTGTGTGTGTGTGTGTGCGTGCGTGTGTGTGTGTGTGCGTGCGTGTGTGTGTGTGGCTGGGGTAGAAGCTGTTGATGTCGGCTTCGATCAGTGAGGCTGCTGGGAGCATCCTAGTAGGAAAGGAGAGCGCCACTTTCAGAGCGGCTGACTGCTAATGTGTTCCTGTGTAACACAATACAGACACACACACGCACACCCACACACACACACACACACACGCACACTCCCCCCATGCTATCTTCACTTTTAATACTTTAACACACACTTAATTACTCTAACATACCTGCAAAACTACACATGCAATCACACCAGGGTGGCGGACACAGGTGATGCTAACGAGTTTGAGAACACTTTAATTGGTCTTCATTTATTTTTGAATTCATTTATTTAACAGGGACAGTATTAATCAATGTGCCAGAGTTAGCCAAGAGGCTTTTGTTCTTCTGTCGTCCCTGGACAGATTTTGTCAACCTAAAGACTAAAGTCATAAAGTATAAGTCTGTCTCAATCCCGAAAAAGAGTCAGCATCATATCTCCTGCTTTCCCTTCGTCCGAAAGACAATGGTTCTCTGAATGTGTTTTGGTTGTAAGCCTGAAAATAGGTCTGTGGTTTCGGACCGCAGAGTCCCTGTGTTGTTGTTTTATAATCTTCCTTAGTATTAGCGCAAATACCCTCAGCTACAGTTCAAGTGTACGATTATTATGTTCAGAAATGTCTGTTTTTTTGCAGGGCTCTCAAACACGTTTCAAGGTCTTCTTCAGGGGATGAAGTTTGCTTACGAGGAAATAGCTTTTGTGTATAATGCACACACAAAGAGGAATTGTTGTAAAAGAAAGTGGAAATGAAGGCAATCAGATATAGAACAGAGAGAAAGAAAGTGTTGAGATGTTGTCCAAAAGCAGCAAATAGCATTTTAAAATATTGTAAAAATACATAGATGTGAGTTGTGTACAACATACCGTTTTAAATGATATGATATAAATGAAAATAATGTTTATTTGGTGTCTAATGGCAACTATAGCAGCTTTCAAATGAGCCTATTGTGCGTACAAACAATATAATCAAATTAACCTGTTATATTTTAGTTAGCACTTTATTATTATATGAAGAAAGATTCACACATGTGCGTCTCCACATACACCCGGGGATATTTGGCACCGTCCCAAACCCCGTACCCCGCACAAAGAGCCATTGTAGTTAAATATGATAATGAGCTCAATATGCCCTCCTCAGGAATGTGTGAAAACGCGGCTGTTTAAGTGCAGACATGCCCTCTTTCCCACAGTCTTAAAGAGCCAGCAACCCCCCCTGAAACATGACTGGCATACAAATGTGAGTTCAAGGTTTCGGCGGGTGGGTGTTTGGACCCTGGCTGCCACCCAAAATCCACATCGGCCGTATTTAGAGGAGATGGAGGAGCATCTCCCCGGAGCCCGGAGGTTAACTGGAGATCGGCAGCTCTGATTAGAGATTAGAGAATTAGGAGCAGGCGTCGGAGAAAGCTTTTAAAGATTCGAGCCAAGAGAACTATGGAGGAGAAAAGGAGCAAAAAAACACTACATGTTTGAGCGAGCTTACATCACATCGACACAGTATATATATAACGGTGTAAAGACCCTAGAAGAGAGAGCCAAACCATTGTGGTTTGGTTCCAACTCTTCACAACAAGTCCTAGTCTGGGGTTTTAAAACCTCAAACAAGCGAAATCGAGAGGGAATCCTTTTATTAACTGCTTATTAACAATTACAACTAAAGATGTGGCCATTAAGAATCTGAGAAACGTCCGCATTATTGACAAAGATAAAAACAACCAGACATTGGTGATATACATTTAAAACGGTAGGTTAGGGTTAGGGTTTGCTTCCAATCAATTCTAACTTCAGACATTTAGAATCTCAGAAACTTTTATAACTGCATTATTGACAAACTGTGGCGGCCGTCGCCTTTCCGGTCCTGTTAATTCTGTTTGGCTGTTTATGTATGTAAATGAGCTGTGTAGTTGCCCCAACGCCATTGGCTACCATCTCCTGGTCCGCCTCCGAAGACACTGATTGGAGCACGCCGGGCCCGACGCACTCCAATCCCCGTGCAGCCCCAGCGCACACCTTCTGGAGATGACTACAAAGTCTGGGGACACCTATCGCTCGGGAGGCTCTGCTGCGATCAGACGCCTCACACATTTATGCTCCTGTGTCGTGGACAGTGTTGTGCTAGTTACTGAAAACCAGTAACTAGTTACCATTACTAGTTACTTCATTTCAAAAGTAACTCAGTTACTTTACTGATTACTTACACCAAAAAGTAATGCGTTACTGTGAAAAGTAACTTTTTAGTTACTTAAAAAAGGGCTCCCATTATATCAATGCCCTTATAGCCTTCATTTCAATACTGTTATTGCATTGGAGAATAATACAATCTGTTGATCAACTTGACATGCATTATATGCAATCTGGATTGCATCGATATTAGCTTGCTTTCCATTTTTGTATATTCTTCCTCCAGGTAGTTGGAAAAAGTTTTCCGTCCCATATGCCGTGTGCCGCCCGGACATGCTATCATGCTAACTAGCTCTCTGAAAGCGGGTGACTCCACTGTAGCAATAGCCTGCATGTGTTCTACAACATACCGTGCAATGGCTTTATCGACTTTCCCCTGGCTAGCAGTCCCTTGGTTAAAATCCAGCCGCTGTTGCTTCGGTGCAGGTGGAGGTGGAGGTGGAGGTGGAGTGGCGTCGGCTGAGTCTGGGTCTGTGCCGGTCTGAGCTACTAGCTTCGTCCCAGCATGTTGTTTCTGCAGATGTTTTAGAGATGTGAATGACTCGTTCGGGCAGTAGATAGGCTCTTTGACCCGCCAGGACACAACTTACATTTAACTAAAACGTTCTTTTCTTTGTGCTCGACAAAAGTGAAATAGTGAGAATATCTCCAGGTGGAGAAACTAGACTTGAGCTCCGCCGCCGCCATGATAGTCTTGTTAGTAAACAACACAAACACGCCCACAGCCCCTCTCCGCATGTGACACAGGAAGTATCTAAGTACATTTACTCAAGTACTTAAGTACAGTTCTCATCTCTGTTCGCCTGGCTGTTGACTATATACAAAAACTAACGCAGTAACGGAGTAACGCACCATGTAGTAACTGAGTTATTGAATTTAAAAAGTAATGCGTTAGAGTACTAGTTACTGCCAAAAATAACGGCGTTACAGTAACGTGTCGTGGACATTTCAGACTTTAGCTAGTAGACTGTGTTTGACCCTTGTGATCCGTGTTTAGTGTTTGGTGTGTTTAGAGTATTGAGATAGGTGTTATAGTAACGTGTTCAGCTTCCCTCCGTGCATTTCCCCGCAGCCTCCTTCTATTAGTGGTGATTGATAGTGATTACAGGTGTGTAATCAGGCTCACTTTAGGAGTCCTCCTTCTGTGTACCTGCATCCTTTTGGCTCCATTTGGCTTAGGCTACATTTGTTCTCATTTTGTTGTACACCTTTTTGTTGGTATTCATTAAACCCTTTTATAATTATTACCAAAACCATCTGGTGTGTGTTACCTTCCTCATCCCGAGTGGGTTCGTAACACAAACACAAAGGTAAAACACCAGTCATACCCAACACTGATACTTTAAAGACATCCATACAGTGTGTACGTGAAGGCACAAAAATGCTAAATATTTCCCGCCAATACATTTTGCACTAAAACTAACCGGTTGCAAATTTGCGGCAACAGCAACACTTCTTAAAGGATAAACCCTTGCCTTACCACCTTTGGCTACACTAGTGATAGTAGACACTTTGACGTTGATCTGATCTGCAGAACATGATTGGTTGATGCCTTTTTTCAAGGTGTGAAAACTCATAACCATAATTCCAAAAAACGAGCCCCACCAAACATGAGCGGTTTACAAATGCAAGTTTAATGTTTGTGGATTTGGGTTAGGGTTAGCTTATATCTAATCAATCTCCAGACAGTTAGAATTTGAGAAATACCGGTAGCTGCATTATTCACAAACACAAAGGTAAAACACGAGCCAAACCCAACACTGCAACTGTAACGGCATTAGCGATGTGACGTTCGTGAAGGATCCGATTCTTTTGAACGGCTCTTTGGTACGAACGAAGGGAACCGAGTCGTACTTGGTGAGAGCCGTTCTTTTTATCGTTGGTTCACCGTCTGCCATAAATCCACTCGCCTTTAAAGGAACTTGCTTTCCTGAATGCGAGGTTGCCGTAGAGATGATGGCATAACGCATGCTGCTTGACTAGTAGTTTGGCTGAGAGATGTAGAAAGTTATACATTTTCTCGGAGTAAAAGTAGATTTCTGGCAATACAGTCAATCATTATCCTGGTGATTCTTCCGCAGATAAACCTATTAACCCCGCCCCCTTAAAAAATAATACGGCTCTTTTGAACGGCTCTCGGAAAGGTGATCCGTCTCCCTTCAAAGAGCTGTAATTCCCATCACTAAAAGGCATCTATATTTCCCGCCAATATATTTTGCACTAATACCAACCGACAAATTTGCGAGCGTTGCAACAGTTAATAAAGTGATAAAGTGTGCAGTCTTTTTTTGTTCAACACTCGCCACATTTTGATGTGAAGTCTTTTCTGCAGAACGTGATTGGTTGATGTCTTCAATCAAGCTGCGAACATTTAGAAAATTATTTGTTATTCCAAAACCAGAGATAACCAAACATGACTAGGCCAGTTCAATGTGTGGATGCTGGTTTAGGGTTAGGGTTAGGGGTTGGACTCTGCTAACCTAAATCCATTATACCATTTTCCCAGGAGGTGGAGGAGCAGCTCTGATTAGAGATTACAGAGTAAGGAGCAGGCGTCGGAGAAATATTTTAAAGATACGAGCCAAGAGAGTTATGGAGGAGAAAAAGGTGCCACAAACACTTCAGGTGGGAGGGGTGGCAGTCCGTGGGTTTATATCACATAAACACCGTTTATATATATAATGGTGTGATACTCCTCCGAACAAAGAGCCAATTTCATCTCGTAGTTTTAATTATCATAGCGCAGTAAAGGCCATAAACATAAAGGAACAAGTGTTTTTGTGATATGTATTAGAACAAAGAGAGCAGCTATTGTTGGTTTAAGGATATTAAGCTTTCATTTTAAGCCTTAAATATATTATTTTCTTACCTTAAGGCTGCTTAAAATGCTTTAAACAGTGCCCGCCTTCTTTGGAGTTAAATATAAAAACAAGTATTTGATAATCTTGTATAATAAATATATAGGTGAAAAGTACTTGTGTGTAGAGACAACCCCTTCTGTACTTTCACTGCACCTTATTGTCTCATTTTTTTTTACCACAAATTCGATTTTTGATTTTTGATTTGTAATCAATGTTTTTGTTTGAATTTGTCTTTGTTTTGTTACCTTAGCTAATTAGGCCGGTATTATATGACGGATATGTTCCACCGAAACAGCAGTCGTAATATTATTCCCTTTCTGCTTTTGTTTTCTGAAGATGTTTCATAACCCTTACATCAGAGCGGTGCTTAAAACTGAATTTACATTCATTAACGCTTTCATCATCACAACATGTGACTAAACTGAGATTAGGAGAGTTTTACCCCGCTTTACATCACGGATCAAAACTCAAACCCCCCTCACAGATCGAATTACCCACAAAAAAAGCGTGTTCATCTGCCACTATTTAGTTATCAAATGAACGCACACACACACACCTCTCACACACTGATTCCTTATCAACAGCATGAACTAAAACAGTCACACACACACTTGAAACATATCTAAATGTCCCTCATCAATGCGTGTGTGTGTGTGTGTGTGTGTGTGTGTGTGTGTGTGTGTGTGTGTGTGTGTGTGTTTGTGTGAGTGCAGAAGTTGAGTGTGTGTGTGTGTGTGTGTGTGTGTGTGTGTGTGTGTGTGTGTGTGTGTGTGTGTGTGTGTGTGTGTGTGTGTGTGTGTGTGTGTGTGTGTGTGTGTGTGTGAGCGTGTCCTGCAGAGGTCTGATCAGTGTGTGGAGACTCAGCAGGACATCAAGCTTCAAGGCCAGGCGGAGAAAGAATGATGAAAAACTTGGAGTCAGAAAGAAATGTCTGAAACTAAAATCCTAAAGTCTTGATCAGAAGAAAAAGATAAACAAGAAATAAACACTCAAGGGAACAACATGAAAAGACAGAGAGGAAGTAAACACTTAAAGGGGACCTATCATGCCAAATGCACTTTTGTACGTCTTTTATACACGAATATGTGTCCCCGGTGTTCCAGGGAACTCACCAAGTGTCAGAAAACACAACCCTCTCTCTTTTCCTCCAAACCCAAATCTCTAAAAACGGGGCTGCAGCGGATCTGATACCGACTGATCCAGATTTTAAATATCTCTGACGTCAGGAACGAGGAGCTCCGCCTATATGGCCAACACATCCTCACTCCCAGGTCGGCCTATGTTGACGTTATGTCAGGTCCCCTGTGTCGGCTTTTTCCAACACAGGGGGGCGGCCCCACATTTTCACTTTTCCGGGATGTCCATAGGCTTCTATAGCTCCCTAAGTGTATGTTGTAGACGACTTGAGATCGCGAGCGAATGCTACCTGCAGATCCATTCTCACAGCGTCTATCAACCTGTTTCTGACTCAATATCAAGCCACACTTATTGTTTTTACTTCTTTATTTTAATTGAATAATGTAGGACTTTATTTAACAGCTGGTCTTATGTCTGTGACCCCTCCTGTTGTTCATTGATAAGCCTGAAACATGCACTTGTCAAGGTTCAGAGGCACGTTTTGCAAATATGGCAGTAGCCATCGATCATCTTAAGATAAGATATACTTTATTGATCCCAAGTTGGAAACATTTGTGTTACATCAGCATGTGTATAGTTGTAAATATGCAGTGGTGTTTATTTGTAAATCATTTAGTATAATCACACAAATTCTGTGTTTTATATTTAATAATTCTGTGTTCTTTATTTATTGAATGTTCAATACCTGACAAGGTCGGAGATGAACAACTTGGGTCGCAGGTTCCTCAACAGTGCAAGACATCTATCGGTATGTGTGTATACCTCCACCATTAAACTGTCCTATTCTGCAAATTTCTTAAACTATCTACATACATCTTATAAGAGTATAATACGTATGTATAATATCAGTTAAAATAAGTGCTTACACATACAGTAGTTAACATAGCAGGAAAGCAATATATTAGTACTTTGTCAGGCTTAATATTTACACCCCCAAAGCTTTTTTCTTATTCAAAATAAGACCTTAACCTAAAGTATTCTTTAATGTTTAAATAAAGCCTTATTAGTTTGTCTGTCTGTGTCTCCTATTAATATCTAATAATACAAATAATACATTTCAATAACGTGCTTTAACCACCAGGTGTCCCTTTCTATCAGCTGTGCGCCGTTATGGTGTGCATACATGTGATATACCGATTGGATTAAATATAAAAGTCAACCGAATTAGTATTGATACTACAAGGACACTTATATTGTGAAGAGAAATTGAAGATTTAGTTTAATTGCTGATATATTTATGATTCACGTCACATATTCAGTTTCGGCAGCAGTTCTTCCTGTTTGTCTAGAAGTCTTCTCATCAGGGCTCTATAAATAGCGAACTACGGCAGATGTGTCATATTTAATGCAGCCAAACCGTGTATTACAATGCCGTTATGTGATGACCTCCAAAGAGAAAAGCAAGAACACTCGGAATAAAGTATTATTTAATCTTTTTTAAATGTTTTCGTATTTCACATCAACAGGAAGTCCGGTTAACTAAAATGTCCGTGCGGAACAATACCCCAACCCATAGATCTGTGGGTGAATAATGTCAATCACCACATTACACACATCCCTTCACATTTAAATTTAAATGTACATTAAAGTATTTAGTGAGGCCTTCTAAAATGTTTAAAATATAATTAGGGTTGTAGTTGAAGAGTTTGTAAATTATTGCATTGCCTGGCAATTCTGAGCCCCTACTCTCCCCATAACTGACGGCAACAAAAGTCCTACATTATTCAATTAAAATAAAGAAGTAAAAACAATAAGTGTGGCTTGATATTGAGTAAGAAACAGGTTGATAAACGCTGTGAGAATGGTAGCATTCGCTCGCGATCTCAAGTCGTCTACAACATACGTTTAGGGAGCTATATAGAAGCCTATGGACATCCCGGAAAGTTGAAAATGTACGCTAAGGGCAGCCCCCCTTGTGTCGGGAAAAAGCCGACACAGGGGACCTTGACATAACGTCAACATAGGCCGACCAGGGAGTGAGGATGTGTTGATATGGGCAACTCTCCACCTATCAGGAGGAGACAGACACGACCATTGCCGTTCGAAAGCGCTGGAGACGCTGCAGTACATATGCCAGGCCTGTAGGTGGTGCTGTAGTCTGCCACAAAAGCAGCGAAGAAGACTTCTCAGATTCAGCCCTTGCAAAAACAGGGCTAACAAAGAGCAAATAGAGCAAAATGAGGCATGGCTAAAATGCATGATCTGTTTGGTATTTTGAAAAAAAAACTTTGCAGACATGTTTTATATAGGTATGGCCCTACAATATATTATTCAAATATAGCATGATGGGTCCACTTTAAGGGAACAACAGAAGAAGACAGAGAGGAAGTAAACACTTAAGGGAACAACAGAAGAAGACAGAGAGGAAGTAAACACTTAAGGGAACAACAGAAGAAGACAGACAGGAAGTAAACACTTAAAGGAACAGCAGAAGAAGACAGACAGGAAGTACACACTTAAGGGAACATCAGAAGAAGACAAGACAGGAAGTAAACACTAAAGGGAACATCAGAGGAAGACAGACGGGAAGTACACACTTAAGGGAACAGAAGAAGAAGACAAATAGGAATTAAACACTAAAGGGAACATCAGAGGAAGACAGACAGGAAGTAAACACTTAAGGGAACAGAAGAAGAAGACAAATAGGAATTAAACACTACAGGGAACATCAGAAGAAGACAAGACAGGAAGTAAACACTAAAGGGAACATCAGAGGAAGACAGACGGGAAGTACACACTTAAGGGAACAGAAGAAGAAGACAAATAGGAATTAAACACTACAGGGAACAGCAGAGGAAGAAAAACAGGAAGTAAACACTTAAGGGAACAGCAGAAGAAGACAGACAGGAAGTAAACACTTAAGGGAACAGCAGAGGAAGAAAAACAGGAAGTAAACACTACAGGGAACAGCAGGGCTGAAGTCGAATAATCCATTTAGCTTAGGAACCTTCCTAAAGGAGTGAAATGACCCGGAAGTCCCTCAGTGGCAGCCATGATAAGTGCCGTTCGAATTCTCTAGAACGATGAGAATGAAAGGAAAGGAGGTTTCAAACTTCCTTTATAACCTCCTTTAGCTTAGGAACCACTGGACCTCCCTAACCGAAAGGAGAGGAGAAAATGCTGCCCCACAATGCCTTGCAGCTGCAGCATGTGCCGTCACTCAACAGTCGGCCGTTCACAGAAACAAACGATTATGACCGAGAAATGATATCATGAAAGTTACGGTGCTTATTAAGCATTTTAAAACATAGGTGGTAAGTTACAAAGTGCTTTGTTCTGAACGTTCATCAGTATTATAATCAAAGAGAGAAATATGAACGTTAGTTTTCACTGAAATGATCAAATAAAGTCAACATTTCAGTCTTCACTGAGCTGTGTGGGGTTTGTTCAACTTTTAAAAGATGTTTGAATAGTGATACACACAGTGATAGGTGTTAAGGACTAACGTTTATAATAAATACATCTGTATTGATTTTAAGATCTTTAGTTCATACAATCATACGTATTGGGATCATTTGTATTGATGTGGACCGGAGGGAGAGGGAGACGAGCAGAAGTTTCACTTTCCTTTTTTATTTCAACTCCAACTTTGGTCATGAAGAATATGTTTCTCTGTTGTCCACGTTCATAAAGCAGAGCAGCAGCATCAGAGCACGGAGCAGAGTCTCTAGATGAGTTCACAGTAGTCCCTCGTTCTTATTGAACATCCATGTTGTAGTCCGCTGTATAGAAAACTGTGGTTTCCATGGTTTCCCCACAGCAGCAGACGCACACAATGACGTCCGCTGGCGCATCATAAACACGTCGGATAGTGAAAGTGCATTCGGATTCTCTAAAGTACCGCAGTCTCTTCTCCTAAGTCCTTTTGAATTCTCCTATCCACTATCCCTTAACCCCGTGACGTTTCACTCAGAGGTCAAGGGATAGACGATAGGGTTAGGACTTAGGAGCTGATTTTTAAACTATCCGACTGCAGCCCAGAAGAAGTAAGACAGGAAGTAAACACTAAAGAGAACACCGTAGGAATTTAATAATTGTTACGTTTTCTCATGTCCGATTCTAATTTTACGTTTTATACTCTCGCCGCTTTTCAGATCTCTTGACATTATTATATTGGGTGATTGTAAATTAGTTTATTGAATCTAATATCTTCGATCAGTTCTTAAATAAAAGGCATCGTCAGTTATGTGTGAGCTGTGTGATGTTTTGAATGTTTTTGATTATTCGACTGTAGCACTTTGGTCTGGTGGTTTTAAAGTGCTTTATAAATAAAGCTGTATTGTTATTGTTTTCACTGTTTCCACACACACATGTAAATAATCTGCACACATGACCAAATATGTATATATGTTCATTTTTAATCATTTTTATTTTTTATCTTTGATTTTATCCTTAATCTGTGTGAATCTGTGCTGTCCTGTTTTTCAATCTCACCCTGTTGCCACTGAATTTCCCCACGGGTATTAATAAAGGTCCATCTGATCTTATTGTATTCCTTTTTCCACTTTAAGCTCTTGGCTGATCCCCACTGCTCGCTGCCTCCCTCCTCAGGCCGACAGCAGGGCAGATGGGAGCGATCAGGCAAACCTCGGGGTGTGTTTACACCCAGCTGGGGCCTCAGCAGAGGGGCACGAAGTACTCAGATCTTATACTTATATATATATATAAAGTAACAGCCTTACAATTCTCATTGGCAAGCAAAAGTCCTGCATTCAAAAGTGTACTCATATACTCTTCTACATCAACATGTGTCCCCTCTTCTTCATGTCTCTTCTACATCACCACGTGTCCCCTCTTCTTCATGTCTCCTCTACATCAACATGTGTCCCCTCTTCTCCATGTCTCTTCTACATCAACATGTGTCCCCTCTTCTTCATGTCTCTTCTACATCAACATGTGACGCCTCTTCTTCATGTCTCTTCTACATCAACATGTGTCCCCTCTTCTTCATGTCTCTTCTACATCAACATGTGTCCCCTCTTCTCCATGTCTCTTCTACATCAACATGTGTCCCCTCTTCTTCATGTCTCTTCTTCATCAACATGTGTCCCCTCTGTGGAAAGAGACTCTGAAAGCTTCAGGAACAAAGATTCTCTCTCTTTTTGATCCATTTCTATAAAAAGTCTGAAAATGAGCTGATCAGATTTTTGGCCACTTTATGATGTCATAACGATGTTTTGTCTTTTGTAACCATTAGCCAATCAGCAACAAGGTAACCCCCCCCTTATCACCTGAATCTGAATTTGTAACCAAATGTCTCTCAGAGGGGCGTGGGGAGGGGCTCCTTATCTTCATCTAAAGTAACAGACAGAGAATCAGCACTTTGGAAACAGGGCTGAAACAGAGGGGATTATGGGTAATGCTGCAATGATCTGTTTGGTGTTTCAGCCAATCAGAGACATGTTCTGTATACATCTGAGACCTGTGATATATTGATGAAGAACAGTATAATAGGGGACCTTTAAGTCATGTGACTTTATTACTGATAAAGGCAAAAATCTATCGTAAAACTTCAATATGTTTTAAAAGTCTCCGCAGAAAATAAAAATATTGTTATGGACATCTTAGTTTCTTACCTTCCATTTTATCCCGAGTATAGGGTTTTTTCTCTACAGCACTTTATCTAATGTACTGTCCACCAGTGTATTGCCAGCTTTCTATCACAGATGTTGAAGGAATGAGGGGACATTTCTTTGTCCCCTCGTGTTACGTTTGTAATAACCCTGTCACAAATACTGTATTTTCTCTGTTCTCAGCGGTAAATGTAATGGCTGCTGCTGTCGTGTCTGCAGGATGCTGCTGTGGAGGTCACAGAGGTCACGCTGCAGATATCATCCCCAGATAACAGAGTTGTATTTGCTGCAGCCGTGTGCTTCTTCTTAAGAAGCGTGGATTACTCAGCATCTGTGAGTTTTCCCTCCAAGAGATAAATATATCTTCTTCATCTGATAAGGTCACATCGGGCCTCCAATGGAGAATGTGAAACCCATTTGATGCACATGCTTGTCCGTCAGTTCTGATTTGTGCCGCTATATTCCAATTTACTGCCATTTAAGTGACAGAGACGTGTTTATTCATAGAGTCAAATTGCATAAGCCACACATTTACCTCCAGGGGGTTTGACCTTAACTTTGCACGAGGAAAAAGTCCCCAAATCAAACTTTAATTGAGATAAAATGGAGAAAAACTCAATACATATTTTGAGATTGAGGGTCTAAATGGGGGTTTTAAAAGTATAAAAAGTCATGAAGGAGTAGTTTAGAGACTGATCAAGGAATCAACTTCTGAAAAACACTTGCTCTTGCATTTCCCATAATGCAACTTAATTCTGTAATACTTCTACGTATTCCTCATGGTGCTTTGTTAACATCTCTTTATTAAGTAGTACTTAAACAACTTGATTTTGTAGATGAGTTTCTTCTTGTTTAGCAGAAAATTTGTTATTATATTTACACCAAATATCTTGAACAGTGAATGTTTTCAGGCACGAAGAAATCTATTTAACAGATTTTGCGCAACCAATATAACGACATTATTGAAAAAATCTCTGAGACGAACATTTCCAGCACAAACACTGGCATTATCTGCATGACTATGTATAACGATGTTTATAACTTCCTATCCAATCCATTTCATGATCATTAATGTTTGTGCTGAATCACCGCCTTTCATTGCTTCAGTTCCCCGTTACAGTCTGTGACCCCTCACACAGTTTTCAATGGTGCTTTGTTGAAAAAGATGAGTAGCTGTAAAAAAGAAATCCTGCCAAAGCTATAAAATAGAAAACGTAGGCCTACATGTGAACAACATAATATACTGTTCGTATAATGCCAACTAAACTACACTTCATTAAACACAATAGATTTCTAGGGATCTAAATAAATGGGGAGCGCTATTTAATTCTCCTTGCACATCTTAAAGAACTCTTTTGCTTTTTGGTATTTATCTATCCATCCATCTAACTATCTATCCATCTAACTATCTATCCATCTAACTATCTATCCATCTAACTATCTATCCATCTAACTATCTAACTATCTATCCATCTATCTATCCATCCATCTATCTATCCATCCACCTGTCTATCTATCTATCCATCCATCCATGAATCTAACTATCTAACTATCTATCCATCTATCTATCCATCCATCTATCTATCCATCCACCTGTCTATCTATCTATCCATCTATCTATCTATCTATCCATCCATGAATCTATCTATCCATCTAACTATCTATCTATCCATCCATCTATCTAACTATCTATCCATCCATCTATCTATCTATCTATTGACCCATCCATCCATCCATCCATCTTTTATCCTGCTAGCTAGTGCACGATAGCTATCTACTTAACAAGTTATCTAGCAAAAGCAATAAAAAAAGAGTCCAACGTTGCTAGCAAACGTTAACTATCAACTTTTGTATCTAACATGCTGGGTAGCGAATGTTGGCTATCTAGCTTTCAAACTAGCCAACGTTAGCAATCCATATAACAAGCTATCTAGCTGTTGTCAAATGTGTGGCTCTCGTAATTTAAATGTGAATTATTATTTAACACCCCATGGTTAAACTTGCAGTGAGGAGCTGTGAATAGTGTTCGGAGCATTGAGAGCATTGAGAGCATTGAGAGTAGACGCAGTTATTTTACATTCTCCTCAACCGTTCCCCCCAAGCTCTCCAAAAATAAAAGGATTAATATCAATTATGGACGGAGGGAAAGTTCCCCGCCATGTGCCAGATCCTTAATGGGGACATGTGTAAGTCATTACCTCAACACTTTGGGATCCCAACACACTGTAGCTGTGTGTGTGTGTGTGTGTGTGTGTGTGTGTGTGTGTGTGTGTGTGTGTGTGTGTGTGTGTGTGTGTGTGTGTGTGTGTGTGTGTGTGTGTGTGTGTGTGTGTGTGTGTGTGTGTGTGTGAGAGAGATGATTGATGATAAAGCGGAACAGAGTGAAGGGGTGGCTGGGAGTTTCTTTTCTACTTCGATAAAGCTCAGAAAAAGTGGGTTTATATTCTCTGAGAAGCGTTTGCTGGCCTTTTGAAAAGTGATGAGAGGCTCTATTGTGACAAACCCTCTATCAAAACTTTCAAAAAACCCTCACACACACACACACACACACACACACACACTTCTGTCAGCCGGCTTGGCTCCATCAGTGTTGTTGCTGACAGCTCCTCACTTTCTCTTACGTGTGCAGATCACCGTCCTGCACGCAATCTGATTAAAGGATTCCATGACCAATTATTTTAACCAAAACCAGCCCTCATTAAAACATGGAAGCACTGCCAATAACTCTGCACTATGGTGTTGAATATAAAATGCTCACTAATTATCATGTTATGGATAATGACATTGTTTGATGGTAACACAGCTGTATATGAGTTTTCCTTTGAGTAGTAGAGTCCTGGTTTCAAATTCTATTCCTCTTGTAAAGACTGAGAATGTGAATTCATTCAACGCATGATTATCACTGGATAGTTTTGATAGATTTTGTTTATTCTTTATCAGAACATTTGATTTGTTAATTGCTCTCTGGATTACAAAAATAGAAAAACTGAAGCTTAATGTTTTACCTCAGCTGCTTAACGAGCTGGCAAACGTTAGCTATCTTTTAACAAACAAAATAGCCATCGGCAAATTGGTGGCTTAGTAATTCAAATTGGAATTAGTACCCAGGATATACATACTATAGGATCTATGGTTCAACTTGCAGCGTGGACCTGTGTGTGAGAAGTCAGAGATATTTGGTTAAAGTGATCACATATGAGAAATCAAAATGGTTGATGTTGTGCCTGAAAAACAGGTCATTCAAAAGCTTATACACTGTTTCTTTGGCAACTAAATGTTGATAAAGTTAGCGACGCTATGCAAAGCGTTCGCAACTACTCTTAAACCAGAAAAGCCAACACAAAATAAGACGATGCATAAGCTGAATATAGAGACAACAACCTAACTGAGGTCTGCAGGGCACTTAATGTTGTAGGGGTAAAAACAGAATCGTAACTATACATCCAATATAAGGACTTAAGATGAAGTGAATTAAGTGTAAAACAGGGAGTTCCTTATCCTCCATCCCTCCCCGGAGACCGGACGGATGACCTCAAGTCCCTCCGGTTTCTTTTTGCTGATTACAGAAGAGGATATAGAGGAGCAGAGGAGGTGCCGAGGCTCCTGGAGCTCAGAGGAGACGAGACAATGAGCTTTTACAAGAGGGATGGATCCGCACGCCACATAGAATCCAATAAATCTAGACCGCAAGACAACGCAGCGCCATTGTGTTGCCCCGTGTTTTATGTTTAGTGTGTGCGTGTGTGTGTGTGTGTGTGTGTGTGTGTGTGTGTGTGTGTGTGTGTGTGTGTGTGTGTTTGTGTTTGTGTGTGTGTGGCCCTCGTCACACAGCTGCTATTGTTGCTTCTCCGCCTCTCTCCATCTGCCTCACTAAAATATCTTTCTTAAATAAAAGTAGAAATATGTTGGTCTTAAAATACTCCATTACAAGTAAACGACTCCCTTCAAAATTATACTTAAGTAAAAGTGCAGAAGTCTAACCAGCTAAAGGTACAATCAGAGGTGGAAGAAGTACACTTTTAAAATACTCATTCAAAAGCAAAAGTCCTGAACTTAGTTATAGAAGCATACAGAAGTTTTATCGTCAAAATCTACCTAAAGTATCAACGTATATTACTTCTGAGTACGTCTTCTTTTACTTAAGTGCAAACTTGAGGTACTCGTAGTCTTCTTGAGTATTTCCTTTCTTCCACTTCATAATTGTACTCAACTAATTTCTAGGGAAATGCTATCCATTGCTTCATTACATTTATTATACACCTTTAGTTTCTATATTATTTTTGTAATATATATGAGTGCTCAACACATGAAGTGCACTCGATAGGAAAGTTTGAAAGTCACTCTTCCTTACTGGGAGGAAGACAGATGGAGGTCGAGAGCAGGGAAGACGGGTTATACCCAGAGATGGGGTCGTTACTCGTTACTTTACTCACAGGGCCGGCCCGCCCCTCCCTGCAGGCAGATCACGCAGACTGCTAACGTTTCAAATGTTCTCTTTAGTTCAGTTTCCATTGTCACATAAGACTGATCCAGATCCTGAATGTTCTCCTATCTGACCGTGGCTGTCCTCTGTCTCCTGCTAGCTGACCGTGGCTGTCCTCTGTCTCCTGCTATCTGACCGTGGCTGTCCTCTGTCTCCTGCTATCTGACCGTGCCTGTCCTCTGTCTCCTGCTATCTGACCGTGGCTGTCCTCTGTCTCCTGCTATCTGACCGTGGCTGTCCTCTGTCTCCTGCTATCTGACCGTGGCTGTCCTCTGTCTCCTGCTATCTGAATATTTTGCGCAGTCTATCTCTGCTCACGCTGTTGCATCGGCGTGTTCTCCTGCGTGTTGGCCATGTGTTGCACTGGAATCAGACACCGCTAAGACTTCAGCCGAGCACGTACGAACTGCGCATGCGTGAGTGGCAATAACTCTCCTTACCAGCAGGTGGCGGTAGTGTGTATTCGTCATTCAAAACAGGCAACAACCGGAAAACAGAGAAGAAGAACAGACTACGTGTGTGATATAAACAAACAACAAATAGCTGTGTTAGCTTCACCTTAGCATGTGTTCTTTGCAGGTGTCTGTTGAGGTTTGATTATGACTGATTTTAGAAAGTAACGAAGTAACGCGTGTCGGGGCAATGTTAGTAACTGTAGTGTGATTACTGAATTATAAAAGTAGCGCGTTACACTACTCCGTTACCGAAAAAAGTAATATTATTACACCCAACTCTGGTCATACCCCTTTCACACCAAGGCTTTTCCCGTTCTAGCTCCGTGCTAGAGCTTTTCTGGTTCGGAACCGGTTCTTCAGTTCAGCTCCCGCTTTGTTCATACCGCTCAGAGCTCAACTGGTGCTGCGTCATGACGTCATCGTTTGCGTCATGACGTAACCGTTTGCGTGCCTGCTTCATAAAGCTTTTTTGCTCTGTCGAAACGAAATGGAAGAAATGGGACGACTTTACTACCAACTTTACAGTCGTTACATGCTACATTCAAAAGTTCTTTACAATCATCATCATCAACTTCAACGACGATAAGAAGGTAAGAAGGTAAATATACGTCCTATTCGATGGCGTTAGAGCTAGCTGTTGTTAGCCTCTGCATGCAGCATTAATTACTATGGTATAACATTAAAACTGATTCTCAATGTTATTTCCAGAGATCATGTTGAAGCTGGCGGAAAGGCAGATGTTGCGTGTTATTTATTTGGACACAGCCCAGATCCGACGTAAGCGTGACATATGCGGTGCTTGCTTTCTAGACCGACAACTTTTTGTTGCTTGAAACGAAACGGATTCCGGAGCTTAGAGGCGGCTCCGCTGCGGTGTGAACAGTAAAAAAACGGTGCTTTTCAGGCTCTAGCTCCGGCCCTGGAAGAGTGAGGCGCAGCAGGCCTGTGAACATCATGCTGCTGTAGAGACAACAGTGAGGAGAGGCTCCCACTCATAATGGGAACATTAAATGCACTGAATAAATAATAATAATTCATTGTATTTTTTAGAGGCGCCTTTGAGAGCACCCAAGGACACCTTACAATTCATTAAATGAGGTTTAAGACGGTACAAAAGGACCGTAACAGGGGACATGCAGCACTACAGTGAGAAGGCTGGTCCAAGGACGGACGTCCCAATGTGAGATTTCTGCTGTGTATCTGTAAGGGAGTCTGACCCTGATGCCCCCCCTCAGGTCCTGCTGCCCCCCCTCCTCCCTCGGGGCACCTCCTGGTGACATGATTTACGGGCAGAGCTGCTGGGTGACGTCTCGCTCCGGTCCCACCGCCTCTATAATCTGAGATCCACGTCCGGCTCCGAGGAGTCTGAGCCTCACATCACCACCTCCTCCTCCTCCTCCTCCTCAACCCCTCCCCTCCACAGCCAGTGCAACTCTACAATGCTTCTCCTCCTGCTCCACTGAGGCCCTGTGAGCAGGTAACTTTTAGACTTTCTCAATGACTGAAAGGGATGACTTTCTACCTTGCTCTTGAAAGTATACGTTTTTTCCTTAAAGGTCCCCTATTATACTGTTTTTCATCAATATATTATAGCTCTCAGATATATACAAAACATGTCTCTGATTGGCTGGAAACACCAAACAGATCATTGCAGCATTACCCATAATCCCCTCTGTTTCAGCCCTGTCTCCAAAGTGCTGATTCTCTGTCTGTTACTTTAGATGAAAATAAGGAGCCCCTCCCCACGCCCCTCTGAGAGACATTTGGTTACAAAGAACTCAATGGTGCTCTAGAGGAGATTCAGGTGATAAGGTGGGGGGGGGGACAACAATTCGTTATGACATCACAAAGTGGCCAAAATCTGATCAGCTCATTTTATAGAAATGGATCAGGACAAAAAGTGAGCGAATATTTTTTCCTGAAACTACATTGATCTGGAAAGTGAAATCCAGATCGAAAGCGAGATGGACTTTTAAAGAGGAAAATAAAGAGAAATACCAAAATAAACATCTCTCATCTGCTTAAAATCCATCCTTTATGTCATCAAAGATAAGTCATCTGCATCATATATCCCAAATGAGATATAAACGTCAGATAATTTACACTGGGCAGCGTTCATGAAAAGGACACGTGTCATAAAGGGTCATCAGTTGTTCACTTGCTCTGATGAGAGCTTACATTTTAAAACAGCTTTGCAACGCTTGCTTACCCTTCAATAATCCTACACTCTTGTTCGGGGTTTGTCCAAAAGTGGTTTAGTAGTGCAGCTGCAGCATAATCGTCTTTAATAAATGTTCCCGAAAGGAGCACGTTGAAACGGTCCTGTACACATTTATAACAAATTAACAGTTTAATATTGCTTTAAATGCTCCAGAAGATTCAAATGTTCTATATGCACACGTATATTTTACTTTACTTACTTCCTACAGTCATACAGTTATGTTAGAAAAATATCACTCGTCCCCGCTTTGAGCTTAAGTATAGGATCCATGTATTTGTGATCCTCTCCAGAATGGAAGTAGTCATCACATACAGAGCATCAACTAGTTCCTGAACAGTGTCCTTCACATGCTGATATCCAAGAGAGAGAGTTACACAGTCTCAAGATGGAGGAATGCCGGTTCTTCTAGGTACTCATACATCCTGTCATCCGGCTTTTTTCTCAAAATCTCAAAATTCTGTATTTTTCTCAAAATTCTGTATTTTTCTCAAAATTCTGTCTTTTTCACAAAATCTAAAAATTATTACTTTTTCTATAAATCTAAAAAGTATTACTTGTCCCCAAAATTCGGACTTTTCCTCAAAATTCTAACTTTTCCTCAAAATTCGGACTTTTTCTCCACATTCTCACTTTTCCTGAATACTTAAAAATGTTAATCCTTCGTCACCGGCTTGAGCTTCAATCTCAGGATCCATGTATTTGTGATCCTCTCCAGAATGGAAGTCGTCATCACATACAGAGCATCAATAGTTCCTGAACAAGATGGAGGAACAGAAAGCAGTATTCAATGTTTACTTCAGATTAGCTCCACGTCAGAAATGAGCATGCTTGTCGTCTATCTCCATAGAGGCTGAATCATCATGTTAATCACATAGCTATCATCTGCCTCAAACAGTCCTGATGCTCTTCTCGGTCATCACACATCCTGTCATGTTCACAGCTACAGTTGGGATTCCTTTGTTATCATGTTACTCTCATGTTGGACGAGGACATTCAGTATTTTCCCAACAGAGTAACTTTTAAAGGAACTACCTACTTTGCGTTTGAGTAACAGCCTTCTTGTCTCCTTAAATTAATCCGAAAGACCTGATTGGCCTGTATGAGTGGCCCGGGTCATGCTAACATGTCATGTTGACACCCCTGCTTGCCCTCTTAGCGCCCCGCAGCTTCTGCCAATGTCTGCCGGTAGCCGCTCTTTGAGCAAGGTCACCAGAGACTGAAGGTGGTCTGAGAGCACTGGAGTGAGCGGGTGAGGCGGGGGGAGAAATGACGACGGTTGAGGGAGTGGGGGGGGGAGTCAGTTTGAGATATTAGCATTCAACGGCTCCTCGCGCATCGCTAAATTTTTCAGTAACCTCCAGCTGCTTGATGTTCGAGCAAATCACCAGAGAGGCTCAACGCTATCCGCCTCGTCTCATCCAGGCCTCTTCACTTATTCATGTGTTTATTTATTATTTCATCGGCTGCGTCTGAGCCGGAGAGAGGAGGCATCTTGTCGTAAGAATAGTCATTAATTCATTAAAGCCTCTTCCTCTCTGCTGTCCTATCCATCTATCTCTTTATTCCCCTTCTCCATCAGGGAGGACTCTTTCCCTCCCACACAAACACTCAGTCCTGTCTCTTTCACTCTGTCTTCCCTTAGTCTTCCTGTTTTTCCATAAGAATTCTCCATTAACTAATTCCTTGCATTCACTTCACTTTCCTCCCTGATTATTGATATTGAAAGACAGTTGCAACGTCAAAATCAGGGAGGGGAAAAGTTGATTTGAGAGAAACATTTTGGGTGGCAAACATGCCTCAACGGTCCAAAACTCTTCCCTGATGAGAAACGCCCTGCCGGTTCAGAAACGATGCCAATATAAAAACACAAATGGGCCAAAACACATGAAGAAACATCTTCCCCAGCTAGAGGAAACATAGCTGGAACCGGAGTGCTTCGGGACTGCTGCCTCCTTCAGGTTTTTGTTTTCTTAGGTCTGTCTTGGGCGAACGGAACAAGTGATGGGACGCAGAAATGTGTAAGAACGCCACACTGCGCATGTCTCCTGTGTGTGTGTGTGTGTGTGTGTGTGTGTGTGTGTGTGTGTGTGTGTGTGTGTGTGTGTGTGTGTGTGTGTGTGTGTGTGTGTGTGTGTGTGTGTGTGTGTGTGTGTGTGTGTGTGTGTGTGTGTGTGTGTGTGTGTGGTTACTGCCTGCCCTGTACAGCACTTTGGTCAGCCGAAGGTTGTTTTAAATGTGCTATATAAATAAATAAAGATTGAGATTGTGTGTGTGTGTGTGTGTGGGGACTGGCTTCCCTTATGGGGACAAATTGGAGGGGAATCATAATTTTAGGATGAAGACTTGGTTAGGTTTAGGATTAGGGTTAGGTTAAGGTTAAGGGTAAGGTTAAGGTTTAGGATTAGGGTAAGGGTAAGGGTAAGGGTTAGGGTTAGGTTAAGGGTAAGGGTTAGGGTTAGGCATGTGTTGGTTATGGTTAAGGTTAGGATAAGTCTCCAGGAAATGCATGTAAGTCAATGTAATGTCCCCTGAAGTGATGTATACATGGTATGTGTGTGTGTGTGTGTGTGTGTGTGTGTGTGTGTGTGTGCGTGCGTGCGTGCGTGTGTGTGCATGTGTGTGTGTGTGTGTGTGTGTGTGTGTGTGTGTGTGTGTGTGTGTGCATGTGCGTGTGCGTGTGTGTGTCCGCAGGGGGCGGTGTGGGGGGCGGTGTGGGGGGCGGTGTGGGGGGCGGTGTGGGGGGCGGTGTGGGGGCCCCTGCGGCGGCTCCGAGGGTTATGTATTGGATCGGGGCTCCTAGGTGCTCGCGGGCCTGTCTGGGTTATTAATGACAGCGATAGACCGGACCTCACACACTCCATCACCTTGTGCCTCACACAGACCAGCAGCTCATCCAACACACTGACACCTGGAGCCTCACCACCCCCATCTAACCCCCTCCCCACCCCTCGCCACCAGCCAGGACAAGAGCAAGGGGGCCCAGACAACATTCTGGCTTTGCTGTCAAGCACATCTCAGCATATTCATGACATGAGGGTGGATGTTAGAGAAGAGGTTTATCAACTGAAGGTGACAACCAGTCTTTTTTTAAACACTTAATGTCTCTCTCTCACCCAACATGATCAAATAGAAATGGGAAACATTGAAATGTCCTTGTCATATTATATGCACTTCAAGCTTCATTTAAAGACCCGTTTGCACCAGTTGAGCCCCGAGCATGTTTTTCAGGCCCCAGGCTCTAAAATGACATTCCCAGAAGAAATGACCATAACTTCACTTCTAAAAGGCGTAACTTAATAATCTTTGTTCTCAAAGCAAGGATACACCTGTGAGTTGGATGTAGAAAAGTCAGAATCAATATAGATTTTTTTTATTTTAAAGTAAATTCAGATTGAACATAGTAAAAAAATGTCAATTATAGTGTCCGTCCAAAAAGAAAACATTACTTACAGTGAAAACCACCCTTGAATGATGGGATGGTAGACTAAAAGCTTTAGGAATCCAAACTGTAACATATAATAAGTACCCTGTATCAAGATTGATGCAAAACAAGTGACATGTGACATTTTTAGAGAGATTTAGCACAAAAAAACCCACTTCTGGGTCATTTGGGTGCATTTTCCATATCTCTAGCCCCCCTCGTCGATTTTGATGATTGACACCTCTTTGTAACCGTTAGAGCCAATAGAATCGAGGGGAAGTTCCTAAAATCCATCTGAACATTACCCATTGGTGAATGAGTGCTGCGTAGCCAGAATGCCCAAAACCGGAAACTGTCATACACGATTAGCTATTGTAGCAGCTATATATGAAAACCCCGTTATTGACATAAATATGAAGATGGATTGTCAGAAATCATTTCAAAGGGACACAGACACATTGGATTAACCTTTAGCAGCGTTTTTATCGTTTTAATGCCATTGAACACATCGTTTGATCAGAAACAGCAAAAGGTAAGACATTTCTCCCGTGTTTCCTCCTTAAAGCTACGTTGTGTGATGTTTGGGTTTGCTTCCCCTGTCGGAGTTCTGATCACTCAGTGATGATACTTATATATCTGGAATCTGTGGAATCTCAGCTTGTTTGTCGATATCTTGTTTGTGCAGATCCGATAAGTAATAAGGGTATTTTAATGTGAGTTCTGTGCTAAGTGCGTTAGCATTTTTTCGCGCAGGGCTAATTCAGAGCCTTTGTTATTACCCTTTTGTTCGTTTAGCTAAAAATTATTAATATTGTCTGATAGCTGAGTTTCTTCTTGTTAAGTGGGTATGACACATTCATAGTTTGTTAAATGTTAAGAAGCACTCAGACGCTGTTTCTTGCAAGATATTGCGTTTTGCCCCTGGTACCGGGGGCATGAGGCTTAACTGGTTAATAAATCATCAAATACAGACCCAAAGTTGCAAGTTTAATTACAAGAGTACAAGGGTTACGAAGAATTATCCCCAAACTTGTTCCTCTTAACTCTACTATAGCATCGTTGTCAGGGCCGTCCCTCCCTACAGGCTGATCATGCAGACTGCGTGGAGAGGGCCTCATCGTGCAGGGGCAGCCTCAACTGAGCCGCAAATGCGTCTCAAATGCCTTTGCGCCCATGCGCCGCAATTAGTGTGGTATCGCCACTGCGAGGCACCACTAGCACCGCCCCCGGTCCGTTCGTCCGTCCGTCCGTCCGTCAGTCCGTCCATCGACGCTCGCGAAACAGAGGGCCTCATCATATAACTTTGCGTGGGGCCTCCAGTTGGCCCTAATCATATTGTACTTCTACTGTTTGTAGTTTCCAACATGTACATTTAGTTTGGTTAGCCTAACCTCAATCAGCAGCAAAAGTCAGCCTTTTTTTAGCAAGAAATCTCTGATAAACTCCTCCATATATAATTCAGCATACAGACGAGCTAGTAATCACACTCTTAAGCATTTAGAAGATTAAGAACCAGATATTTTCTCTTGAGTTGGTGGAGAACAAAACAGAGGTCGAAGGACAGTTAACATTGGAATTAAGTGGGCAGAAACAGGATCAAAATGAAATGCTAGTTCCTCCATTTCTGTAGGGTGGTCACCTGCTTGCTAACATGTAAGATGCAACCACTTTATAAGATGACAACCATAGGCGGATTTTGCGCGGGGGCAGGGGGGCTAGTGGCTGAAATATGTCACAGCATTACTACGTCTAAAACTGTTCCAATACAAATATTTCGTATATCAATATTTTAATAAATGTAATAAAATGATTGTTACAATACAAATCTGAATGATATCAGGTTTTTTGTTTGAAAACATTTCATTTTTGAGCAGTCGTGTGTGTGTGTGTGTGTGTGTGTGTGTGTGTGTGTGTGTGTGTGTGTGTGTGTGTGTGTGTGTGTGCGCGTGCGTGCGTGCGTGTGTGTGTGTGTGTGTGTGTGTGTGCGTGTGTGTGTGTGACGTATGAGGTTAAGGACATTTTTTTTGCATAAAAGTGATTCAGCTATTGTATTACAATAATTAGCAGTAATGGATATGCAGTGATTTTTACATTTCTGGGACGTTTAAGGCATCTACTTCTGCACTAAGTAGGACACTGGTTAATAATATTGTAGCGTGTTCAAGTAACCAAGGGATATAGTAGTTATCAAATAAATATAAGATGTGCACAGTTATGATACGTTTTACAGTTATGTAATGCACTGTTGTTGGGGGGAGAGACCGCCCCTCCCATATGAGTGTGCGTACGGCGGCGGGCATGAGGAGTGCATGACGGGACGAGTTGTGTTCGTATGTGGAAAAGTCATACTCAGTGCGGTGAACGCTGGCTTTATTGCTTCTGTATCCGTAGCACCCCACGCAATAGTTGGGACTGTGTACTGACGTCAGTAAAAAAGGTTTGCCCCCCGCCTATGATGACAACCCAATAAGTGTTTTGTGTGCACCTTAGTTGATGACTACATTCTCTGTACCCTTTAAAAATGTGTTGTGAGCCAACTTTCTTAACTTTTGATTGATCGATGCTCTCACCAATTCTTTGCTCAGTAAAATGAAAGAGGCAGATTTGATCCCGTCCACAGAGACTCCTCTTCACTGCCACTTCTCGTTCAGCTCAATATGAGAGGACAACTCAACACAACCAGGGGATCAGGTAGGGATTTAGTTTGGGGATATTTAAATTGATATTAAGAAGGGATCAAGAATACATTTGCTGCATAGCTTGCTACTCAGAAAATAATAACATTACCATAAAGCATTACTGATTTTCTCGGGCTTTATTATGATCCTTGGGCTTTAATTATCAGTTGCAAGGTCACAGTAAACTGAAAGACACAGTGTCTTATCAACAAACAATAAGCTTTGAGGTATTAAGGAAGATTTTTAAAGAACTCCACTGACCACTGTAAGAAAAAGGATCCTACACAAGGAGGATTGGTAACAACTTTGTGTTTACGATATACGGTAAAGTAAAATTAATGCAATTTTTCTGGAAACCTCAATGGCAGGTATAAGAAACGTACACTTTTCCCATTGGACCCTGAGATTGGTAACAAAAAATATGAGTAATCATTGATTCAAAGACCCAATGGCTGCCTATTATGGACGACGGTACTCTCGACTTGGCCTATCATTGGCTGGTTCTCGTTACTTTCATTCTCTGGATTGGTATTGTTTGGGCATGACGATCTGGGTTTGTTAGTTTGAGAGTAAGAATATCACGGTAAAAGCCCAGACACACCAAGCTGACTCCAAAGAACTGACACAGACTGACCCCCGACTGTTGTGTCGCAT
>CM070488.1:27739932-27842432 GCA_036324585.1 Champsocephalus esox | reverse complement strand
TTGCAGGATTGTTCCTACACAGGGTCGGCTCTAGAACAAATCGAATGGGGGGGGGGCAATCATTAACCAAGGGGGGGGCACACACTGCCGTCAACAACCAACAGACAAACACCAACGCAACTTCAATTTCAAAAAACATGCTGTAAAGTCTATCCATGTGAACATGTTTTAGGTCGGGGGTGGACCTAACCTCCTCTAGGAGAGTCTGGGGGCATGCACCCCAGAAAGATTATTTTTAAATATTGAAGTTAAAAGCATCAATCTGGTGCACTTTGAGAGCTAAATGAAGAGATCTATGGATAGCCTACATCTCTCAGCATCCATATGAAACAGAACTTTTAAACTGTATTCTTGTGTTACTGTCCTATAGTATTTCATACCCGTTTTTCATTTATTCTCTTATTTTTTAATAACTATAATGATCATATAAAGGTGTTCCTCGCAAATACATGTTTACATAAATGGTGACCAAACCGTTTGAGACCCACTGAGATAACTTACACTAAAGTGAACTATCTAGACACTGAGAGAGTCCTTACCTCACTGAGCTGAGGTTATACGATCCTCTCAGTCTGACAGGAGAGGACTCTCCTCCACCTTGGTGTAGAAACAGCTCTTTATATCCGTTAGCATAGCTAGCTAACCAGATGCTAACAACAACATTCCACGTTACCGCTCACGCACTCACAAAATGCGCTCGTGCCACACACACACAGAGCCGAGCTTGAATGAAACACAGAGACCCAGAATTAGGCTACTTGTACTGTACTGTATATCCTATTATTTCCGATGGCTTTACGGTATAATCAGTGTAACAGATGAACAGATCGCCACTGGGCTTTCATCTAAACACACAGCCACGTAATGATAACAAAACAAAGGTCGGGGGTCATTGGTCAAGCAACACACCAATCAGAGAGCAGCAGTGAGCACACCTCAGGCTGTGTTTTATATTTGTCTTCTTTATTTCTGATGTATTTCACACAAAAAACCTTTAGTGGAAACGTTTTCACTTATATGATTTAAAAAAAAACGGCAAAGTGGCAATGCTTGCCCACCCTGCGTTGGGGGGACACAGTGACTCATTTGGGGGGGGCATGGCCCGCGAATGACCCCCCATGACGCTGACCCTGTTCCTACATTCTGGTACTTCTACTTTTACTCAACGAGATCTGAGTGCTTCTACTTTGACTCTAGTACAATATATACCACCTCCGTTTATAGCCTATGAAAAAAAAATTAGAAAACGAAGGCTAAAGCTAACGTTAGCAGATAGTGACAATGTATGCTAGTTAGCTAGCTCAACTATAATATTGCGACAGAAAGACTTTTCAGCACATCACGCTCTGCCGCTCCGACAGTGAGCTCTGCTCTGAACACCTGAACGGCCCGTTCTAACAGCTGTTCACCAACGGTCCAGTCTGTGCCACCGTGATTCCGGACCGCACAGTTAATATTAACGAACAAGGTAATGTAGCTGCTGAAGCTAGACCCTCGTCGCGGAGCAGCAGAGCCATTATACATCCATGAGCAGAGCCGACAGGCAGGAAGACTCGAGCACACAGCTCGCGCTTCATTATAATATCTAAAAAAAGAACACCTTGCGTGTCATGATGGCACATAACAGCTCGCGGCCGCAGATTTGATTGCAGATCTACATGAATCGCACAAACGACCTATTTTGGATTTAAAACGGCGAATTTCGCCGAAAGGTGACCATTTTGCATCCCTGCACATGACTTCACTTGACCACCGCTAAGCTAAAGGCGGCTAATGTGAGGCATTTATGGCGCGTTTCCACTGCAGCGGGTAGCTCACTTTAAGCGTGCCGAGCCGTGCGGGGCCCGTTTTTGGTTGCATTTCCACTTGGCCTAGTACCGGCTAGCGGGTCCTAATTCACAGTTTTTCTGGCCCCATAAAATCGTGGTTCTAGGGCCAGGAACCACCAGGCTGAGTCGGGCTGAGTATGCTAAACTAGAGAGAGAATCGCTGGCGAGGGGGCTACAACTACAACAAGATGAACATATTTTACCGTGATTTAATTGTAATACACGTTTCAAAAAAATGCAGAAGTAACAACATACTGATACCGGTTAGTAAAAACCATGAATTAATGCTTTGAGTCTGCAGACAGACGGCAGGCCAAAAACCCTTTTAAAATGTGTGTTTTCTAAATGGAGCTTGGCTAAGCTAACGTTATATATGCTCCGACCGTCCACACTAACAACAACGGCCCACAGACATAAACAAACCTGCGACTGTATTCGCCATGACACAGGCAGTCTGTGGTTTGTACTTGTTTCACTTTTGTCTAGTTTCTGAACAGATCTGAGGAGCTGTGAGCTCTGAGGGCTAAGAGCTAACGGCTGTGTTGTTTTTCTGGGGCGCTCATTGAAGATGGCATCACGGCTCCGCCTACACTGCGTTACTATAGTAACTACCCCAGTTCCTAAACTGTAATGGAAGCGCATCATTAAAGTGAGCCGGGCTTAATAAGGCCTAACCAAACCGAGCGAGGCCGAGCGAGGCCTGCAGTGGAAACGCGCCATTAGACACTTTAATCACCGGGTTTTTTTTGGGGGGGTATTTTCTGACGTATTTTATGTTGAAGAACAAACGTTAACATATTGGGTTTTTGGACTCCTTACTGCACCAGTCTAGTAGTTGTGTACAGATAAAATATATGAACACATTGTAATAACTCACCTTATGCATAATGTTGGCAGGGAAAGCAAGCCTCCTGGTTATTACCAGGAGAAACAAAGACGTCCGGGTCTCTGTGAGGACATGATTCCAGCTCTGGTATTTATCCTTCTGACTTTCTTTTCCTTCATCATTGGCAGAGATATATTGAAATTGCTTGCGTACAACCGGATCTCATTATCACATGCAAGCGAGATGCAAACAAATTACAATGTGATTCCTTCTCATCTGGATACAAACTCATTTTCATACCATAAACAAGAGAAATTGCAATCTTGGTGAAATAAATTGAGTCTGTACACTGTATTCAGCGGGGGTAAAACGTGGGTGATGAGCCACAAAGTGATTCACAGACGAGTCAAACCGCTTCTCACAATCAATTGCGGAGGGAAGCCAGATGCTGCTGTTGTTGTAAAAAATCTACTGAAACCGATTAACTGAAGCATCCTGAAAGAGCAGACTCACCTCCTCCACTTCACTCAGATTCTCCGTCACTCTCATAGCAACCATTTATCTTAATAAATCATTGACTTGCAATTTGCTTTAATGTAACTCTAAATCTGTTTGTATTTTGTATTGTAATATTGTATTTATATTTATCTTTATTTATATAATTATAATTATTTATATGAATTTTTATTTTTTTCTCAAATAAGTTTAATATTTATTTCGGCTATTTATTTTTTAATTGTCATCCTATTCTTTCTCTCAATTTTTGGGACATTTAATTACAAATAAATTAATTCGTTTTTCCAAGGTCTTTGGGTTGTTTTTATATTATCTCAACATATCTTTAATATCTATAACTTTTGTAAATGTTACTCCCTTTATTTCTAAATAGTAGCATTTGGAGTTTTTAAACAATAACTTTGTATGAAGCTCTTGATTTCTAACATAACCTCTAACCCCTCAAAATATTAGCTAATGATGTGCCATATAGTTCTGTAGGTCGTGAACTTGCAAACATACTGTTTAAACATTTATTTAAACTTTTGCTGTTGTTTTTGGCCTCTGAACTCTTTACTGTACATCATTTATGTTTTCCATAGATACCCATACACACATCTTTAAAGTTTGATTGTAACTAAAACCTAGATCACCTCTGTTGCTGTAAAACATACTTTTGTTATCTCTTTATCCAAGGCAGGGATGGGCAAATGACGGCCCGCGGACCGCATGCGGCCCCCACCTCCTCTTTTTGCGGCCCTCAGATGAATTAATAAACAACGTAATAAAAAAATTAATTAAAAAACAATATTTATTTTTTTTACTTGTAGTACTGATACCGTCCACTAGACTCCTAGTTACGTCGCAAGCTGCGTAGATGATTTCAAATCACACCGGCTGTTGTTATGTCTGCTGTGACGTTAAGTTGCCTCTTGTAATTATGCCTTTACAAGCTTAAAACGTTTGTTTTTTATCATCTGAATTTGGCGAAACAAGTTTAATATTCTTAAAACCAAGACTTTGTTTATTTGAAATCAGATGAAAACAAACTGCCGTGTTATCTATGATTACTACGCTTTTCATTCATAATTTCAGCGGGAGGGAGGGCACGTGGTGCTGAGGAACAGCAGAGTGTCTGTGTTGACATTCCAGAGATGTTCACAAGTCTTTTTTTGCAAGTCCAAGTCAAGTCTCAAGTCTTTGTGGGGTGAGACTTGATCAAGTCTCAAGTCTTTGGTCACGAGTCCAAGTCAAGTCTCAAGTCTTTGTGGGGTGAGACTTGATCAAGTCTCAAGTCTTTGGTCACGAGTCCAAGTCAAGTCTCAAGTCTCTAAAAAAATAAAAGTCTCATGTCTCTTCTGGTTGTAATAAGCCTTCTATTGTCTGCTGCTATCCAGTCTGTTAAGAATACTGCACAGCTATATCTAAGAAATGCAAAGCATTTACTATGTTATTATACACTGGGTCTCTAATGACATCTTTTAAGTCTACTATTAATAAACATATTCCTCTATCCTCTCACTCAAAGCCAGTGTCATGGTAACCTGATAAACCTGTAACATTAAAGTTACGTGGTCAACAATAAACCTGTAACCTGCCTATAAACCCACAGATGTATTTATGTATGTAACTATGTATTTTTCTACGTTTAACGTTAGCCAGTAGATGATGGCAGCGGGTAATGATTAACGTTACCGACCTTTTTTATGTCATGTCAAGAGTTGGATGTCAACGCCACTCAACTCAAACAAGTGCGACAAGAAAACATTCACTCATCTTTTCAAATATTCAGTTACAAAGCTAGTAGCAAGCTAAGTTAACATTACATAGCTGATGCTGAGCTAAACATGTTTGCTAACCGTCCATATATCCGTTAATGTGACTGACCTCTCCGGGTGACTTTTCAAGTGCCTGATGAAATCCGACGTTGTTGCGCCAGCATCCTTGATTTTGATATTGCAGACTTTGCAGTGTGCGCTCCTTTTGTTGGTGCCGCCAGCGTTTTGTTCGAAGTGTTTGTAGTTGAACCTAATTCCAAGCGGTACAGCCGCAGGTGTGCCGCCGGTCGCCATGGTGTTACAGTAACAGAGGCGCGCACGTCTGTGTAATGAGCCCGGCTAAAGTAACTGGGTGGCCTACCTGCCTGTCAGCCTTCCATCGGGGCACAAACTTATCTCGTGCCCTCATTGGTCATGTGCGCGTTCGTGTGTGTTGGAGGAGGCGGGCTCTATAAGGAAGTAGCAGCCTCTAGCAGATTATCTCCGGTTGTGTATTTTCAAATTCTAGCGATCTCGAGCCGGTTTCTCTCAAATGTACCTACCCCACCTTTAATACGCCAAAAATAGAAAACACAATGATTGTTCACGAGTCCCAACACACAAGTCCAAGTCGAGTCTGAAGTCTTTTGGTCACGAGTCCAAGTCAAGTCTCAAGTCTCTGTGTGTGCGACTCGAGTCCCCATCTCTGTGACATTCCCCTTATTGTGGAATAAGGGGAATGCAGAGACTGGCTTCAAGTGTTTTAGGTTCAAGTTAGACAACTAATGTCTGGGTTAGTGTTCATGACTTCATGTGTATGTCATCTAATGGTTCATCTGAATACACACACATTTTCCGTGCTTTCCAATAGTTTAAAATAGTTTTATTCCACTGTTTAATAACCTGTTCAATACAAACATAGTGAGCTTATTAGAGGATGTTCCCATGTTTTGGGGATGTTCCCTTTGATTGTAAAATGTCAATGACGATGTCAGACTTAGTATATTTGTTAATAATTACATACAACACATGATATTTTTGTGTGTGTGTGTTTCAAGTGAATCTGCGGCCCCCTGGGGGCCAGTACATCAATGATGTGGCCCCCACCACCATCAAAGTTGCCCATCCCTGATCTAAGGTGTTTGTTATTTATTTTTTACATTATGAATTCCCTGCATGCAACTAAATCTAAGAATAGCTAAGTGCAACTTGTACTTTAAGCAGAAACTAGAGCACCTGTGTGACGGGGTTCTTATTGTCCGTTCGAAACATGGCTTAGTCGGTTGTTTTAAGCTAAATAAAAACGTTATTTACAGCAACAACACAAATATAGCGAAACAGCACACCTTAAACAAAACAAAAATAAAAGACCAAAACAGGACGTCCATCACTCATTCAGAGTAAACGTGTTCTACTGTTGCCTTCTCTGCAACAAACTCCCGAGTGATATCCTCCAGGGCCAAAACTGTCCATTTTGAACCCATAGCCCCTCCCACAGGCTTACCGTCAACAGGTGGCGCAATTACCTCAAAACCACATTGTCAACATAAAAAATCCAACCCAAAGATAAACAGGTTAACCACCTCTTAACGTAATAATTTAACAAATGAACAAACGTACAATAAATAATAAATTGCATGGTTCCTTTTTAGGAAGAGAGCAGGAAATGTGTGTGTGTGTGTGTGTGTGTGTGTGTCGGCTGTCAGTGGCGGAGTCAGTCACTCATGTGATCCGCTCCGTCACAACCTGATGCAACTAAAGCCTGTCTAAATGTAAAAAGTCAATACGACAACAGAAAATAAATGTTTGACACCAAATTGTTGACCTTCTTCCTTTTGATCTAAAGTATCTGTTTGAATACCTTTAAACTATAACAATGCTGCGTCTCAATGTCAGGATTTCTATATCTAATATAAGCTGTTTTATTCGCAAAATGGCAAAAATGTCTCGTAACCACCTTCTTTATTTACAAAAAAAACTATAAACACATTACAAAAGGCTAAAATAAATATTTTAGTAATACCAGGAATTATAGTTTCGATTTGAAGCATCTGGTTCCTGTTACAGTGCATTGTCTCGTGTTGTTCTGGTCAGCGGTGCCAACGAGACACAGATGATTAGCCCAACAGCAGATGGTCTGTCATAGCACCTGAGAAAATGCCTGTTGTGTTGGATGAAGTCGTTTTAAGTCGAATCCCACAGCCTGCACATGGTTAGCTGCATCATTAGCATGCAGGCTAGTGGCGTCAGCGTTTCTTATGTTCATGACAGAAACAGCCCTATGCCAATCATCCGGTGTCATAATTAGTGTTAGAAAATATATTATGGTGTGATTGTATCAGAAGAAACTTTCATTATTCGGTGGAAAAACAATCAATTTTAAAGTTCCAAGCTACAGACACAGCTTCCAGGTAACACTTTCTTCTTCTTTTCCCCCTTTGAGGCACATCCTGGTCGACTCATCTGTTTAAATCGATTCCCGTCACATGGTGTGTGTTATCCGGTGATTTTGAAGGTCACAGGATTTCAGACAGAATCCTGCATGTCTCTCTCTTCCCTCATATTTGTCCCCCCTCCGTGGGCGATATTGATTCAACACGAGTCAATTAATCAAGACAGTATTGTTGTGTCAGGAGATGTGTCCCGAAATGTGACCTCCAAGAGAAAAGCGAGAAAGTAGAGCGAGGACAAAAATACATTATCCACATGCTGTGCTTAACTACATTTTTGACTACCAAAAAATACTTTAGCTGAATATTTCCGTTTAATAATTTTGTATGTGTCTACTCCGCTACATTTTGGAAGCTAATATTGAACATATTACTTTACTACATTTATTTGTAAGCTTTAGTTACTTTACAGAGCAGTAGCTTATACACAACATATATTTACTACGACATATAATTACAGGTTAAGTTGTCAAGCAGCAGTATATAAAGTCATTTAAAATGGGAACACCTACTGTATATGATTAACACATGAACACATTAAGGATTACAATCCAGTTTTACCCCCACCTTTAAAATGGCGCTATGGGGCTAACAGAATTCCACCACTGACCCAAATAGAACACGAAAGACACCTTTAAAATCATCAAATCCATGAGATTTATTATAACAACACATAAAGGTTTAATTATCCCTCCTCGGATGAGAGGCAGAAGCACAGCAGTCCCCACACCAGAGGCCTCCCTTTTCTGCTGCTGCACTGGAGCTTTTAAGCACTTCCTTCTCCAGGTGCACCTCGTCTGAACCTCGTTACAGCAATGCAGCACACCTGGGTGGAGGAACCAAAGGGAACAAGAAACAGGGAATACATACAGCCGTAACACGTTTCATATATGATTCTGAAATACGCAGAATGAGAATTTTTACTTTTGGAATCCCAATATTTGTTTACCTTTTTCATTTGTCAGAAAGGTTAAATAAATATATACATATATATATATATATATATACCATTACTTTGAAATAAAATATATTAACTGTGATGCAAGGTTTACGCGATATCATCCACAACTACACAACCTTTATCCTGAATAATGAAAGTTCAAAAAGTTCATTTTTTAAAAATATTAAGTAGATTAAATCCAGGAGTAGTCTGTGTATATAAAACACCGGTCAAATCCTCCTGAAATAAATGATGTCTAGACTCCTATCTGTTGAATAATTGAGAGAAAAAGATAGTTTTGTATTCAGCGGCTGTATTTTTTATTTGGGTGCTGAATCCTGTTTAGTTTCAGATTGCTCATGATTGTGCCTTCTCATGTTTGTCCATTTACTGCAAAAGGAAAGTATAATAATACTTTCAGGACACAATTAGATGGATGAGCTGCAATAGATGGTGTGTTGTGTGACCAGTCATCCAGTGGGCGATTTATCTCTGCACAGACACTCGTATCAGATATGAATTATGCTTCTGCATTGTTTACTGAAAGTTGGCCAGGAAGAGCAAAGCTCCGTGAAGCAGCTCCTAAATGTACGATTTTAGATTTGATCACCTCATCAATTCAGAAAGTACGATACTGACATTTTATTTATTTATCCATCTGTTAATTCACTCGTGTTTTATGAGCTATATCTTGTGTTATTATACTTCTTGTCACCGTCTCTTATTTTCCTACTTTTTGAGATTACAACTTCACATCCAGAATGACATGTTAAAGGTAGGGTAAGTAAGAACGGAGAAACCAGTTCGAGTTCGCTAGAATTTGAAAGTACGTAGCCGAAAAAAACCTGCCCCTTCCTTCAGACTTCCTCACAGAGCCCCGCCTCCAACACACATGAACGCGCACATGACCAATGAGGGCACGAGATAAGTGAGCGCACAGATGGAAGGCTGACAGGCAGGTAGGCGATTGTATTCACATTGCGAAGCCTTATGTAGATTCTATTAGCTGGCATCTTTTAACAAATGAAGACAACTTGAAAAGAGAGAAAAATCCTCCTTGGTTGTGGTGCAGAAGGATTCCTCTGCTCCATCACATTATGGTGGGAAATCAAGACAAGCTGCAGACTCCGGTGCATCAATAATGGAGGGCACATTTAATAATAAACCAGGGTTTTTCTGCTCAGTCTCTGCCAAGGTTTGCCAGAAACTCGTTGGCCTTTCCTTCAGATACAGACACATTTCACTGTGGCAGAAAGCACCGGATAGTTTGTGTGTGTATGCTTTGCTCCGATGCACAAGAAAGTATAGGCTCTCGCTAATGGAATCATACATTTAAACATGGCTGCACTTCTGGCCAGGAAGGTCGAGCAAACACTTCAAAGCTGGTGTAAGAAACCAGAGGGTAATTGGGAACATATAGGCAGCGATGTGCCAGAAAAAGTCTGCAGGTTTTTAATCCAAACCAAACACCACGGGCAGCCTTTGATAGTCCTTTTTTATCCACACACACACACCTCATGTTGAAGGTATGATCATATGTAGGGGTTTTGGTGAGATAACCATGGATGTGTTGTCCCAGTTTTTAGGGCAGGTATGTTTTGTATTTCAACACAGAAAGTTATTTGTTCGCCCTCTGCAATCCTGCACATTTGTTGGTGAATGAGGATGTTTGCAAAGCACTCAAAGGTAAAGCCAGGGGAGAACACATGTATTGAATTTAAGATGAGTATGGAGAATTGTATGTACTAGAACGCTCTCACTGTGTGGGTGTTCTGCACCGATGGAGATGACAGGAAGCTCTCACAGTCGTCGTCCTACGCAGGGAGGCACTGGCGGCAAAACAAATTGATGCTGAATTTGATCCTGCATGTTAAAACAAACTTTGTGAACTTATCTCTGACGTGTGGATGTTTGTATCATCTTTAAAAGCATCTGCACTGACGCTGCAGTCTGAGAGGCAGCTCTGAGGTAAGGTGTTCAAAACAACATGACAACATGACGTCAACTTGCTCTTGCAGAACAAATAAAGGCGTCTTGTTATACTATTTAGATTTAGGGTAAACCCGTTCCTGTACTGTGTTCTATAGGTTTGTGTGCATATAAATGCAAAGTCTGAAATCCCCTACATATTATTTTTCAAATAGCACTGCCAATTTTCTCTAATCAACAGCTACTGAAATATAAAAAGATATTTGTTCGCTGGATGTACAGGTCAGGATGAATCCCCTCATAAGTTCTCTGATGGGAAACAGAAAGGTCAACCCGATGAATCAGAGCAGATCCGACAGACACGAAGAGCACGAGGAAATCCCCGGGAAGATGAAGTGCCCTGATCACCTTTTCATACGCCTGCATTAAAGGAGAATAAGCCACTGTGCAGATCCAGGAGCAGATGAGGGATTATCATGTGTGTGATGAAGAGGCCACGGAGGTCCAAGAGACCTGGAACACGGGATGTTCTTTAACCAACGAAACAGTCAAATATTTCTCTAATTTTCTACATGAACTAAAAGTTAATAAGAATATAAGACACATAGCATGAGATTAAGATACTTGTATTTGAATCAATGCACTACAACATTGCAAGTCAATACATCTTATAGCAGTGAAAGTTGTACAAGATGGGAATAATGTAAAAACATAAACAGTTCCAAAAACAATGTATTTTCTTATGTTTCACTACTGCTGACATCCAAAGAGTTGGTAACTCTGAACCATCTCCTCGATGCCCAAACAGGTAGGTCTGT
Source organism: Champsocephalus esox (assembly GCA_036324585.1). Classification (NCBI taxonomy): domain Eukaryota; kingdom Metazoa; phylum Chordata; class Actinopteri; order Perciformes; family Channichthyidae; genus Champsocephalus; species Champsocephalus esox. Next base: position 27,831,388 of record CM070488.1, on the reverse strand, counting down.
GTTCATCAGCTTCACACTCAGCTTCCATGGGCCAGTACTCGATCCAGGTTCTTTCTCCAAGTACATACTGATACCTAAGGAGAGCAGAGTGAAAAACACGTTCGGTCTTCATGTGAACAGCTATCTGTAACATTCAAACATAACATAAGACAGCCTCCTTCCTCCTTCTGGATACTATTACTCTATGAATGGCAACAGTGAGTGAGTGAAACACATCTTGACTTTATTTAGTATAAAAAGCAGTGAAACAGAAATATCTTAAATTCCCACACCACACATCAGATTCAAACATACTTACGTTTGATGTGCATCATCTCTGTGAATATCATCTGATGTTCCCATGATAAGGTACGTTTTGCCAACAACCAAATCTAAAGACTCCCTGCAGTGCAGATGACTGAGGAATGTGCGAAGTTTATTCAGAAGACCCGAATCAAACGTTCCTGTAATTTAAAATTAGGAGAACAAAGAAAAAGTAATGATCAAATTGATAGCTAATGATTAATCACAGAACAAAAGTACTTTATTCTCACATATCCTGCTGAATCACGTTTCTGTAAACACACTTTTTTGCCTTTTTGCCAAAAGTTATAAGGGGCCCAATAAGGTTTTTCGGGGTTTTCCCTTTCCTGTAGTGTGTTATATAGGTTTTTTTTGCATGTAAATGGTCTGCAAAGGCTCAAATCCCAAAAGAGAGAGTTTCTCACCCACAATCCCCCCTCTGCTTGACGGCTTTGTTTAATTTCCGCAATATAGTATTGTAAGGGAAACTCTGTGTAGCAATGCAGTGGGAGTCACCGACTCAGGAAGGAGACACGGTAGAGCAGGAGCTTCGATGTCAAACACTGGAGGTTTATTTGGAGTTACGGCCGGAGGATTCACATCACAAGTCACAGCAGTCACGGTCTGACTGCACGGGTGGATTGCCACATCAATTATGGAGCGCCTCTCTCTTGTTAGCCCATTTAACTGGTTTCACAGAGAGTAATCAACATATTTTGATAAGATAGTTTAAACAGTTGGGCACACTGAGTTACTTGCGTTCGTCACTTATGGCTTCGAAGATGTCCTACCTTGGAGTCCACAAACAACAAAGAAGGAAGTGTCCCAGTGCACCCACAACAACAGACCATCTGTGACCTAGTGTTGACCGGTCACAGAATGGGAACAATAACATTATGGCTGAAGCAGCCTATGTCCTTAAAGGAGATACACATACGTCAAGGTTGGTTCTGTACATCATATCTAGGAGTCTAGGTCAATAATTTCCTCAAGTATTAGTAACATCACTACTGTAGCGTGAATCACACATGGAGACGGCTCTGACCCCTCAGAGCCATGGCTGATATCACAGTGACACTCTAGGGGAAGATCAAGGAGAATATTCCCCAGAGACACAGTACACAACAACCCATGTCACTTGATGCCCCAATGACTCTTAACAAAGGGTCCCCCCTCCTCCGACAAGGCTCGTTGAACGAAGGGAATGCCATCTCTGTCCACAGACGTCGATTAACTTTAACATGAAATCTTTGATTCCATAATACCTTGGTTTGCAGGTATCTACTGATACATCCTGATGTGTGAGAATTATATGATGTCATGCTGCCTCAATTGTGATTGTGTGATTTGTTTAAATGAAGTTAATGTGTCAATAAGGTAATTTGCATTTGATATGTATTATTTTTGTCTTTCTCAACAGCTAAAAAAATGGATATTTCAGATATGGTTTAGACATTTAAAACAATTACTATATATTTTTTAAGTTTCATTTTAAGAAATCCCAACCAGAGCTTTATGACCTGGGAGGGATAGGGTAAGCCCGCCTCCTTCTTGAGACATACAAAAGACAGATGAAAACTTAAAACATCCTCTTATCCACTTTTCATCCTCCTGATTCCTGACATAAACACAGAGGGGTCGCTGACTCCTTTCCTCCCCCCTTCCTCCAAGATGACCCCCACTGAGGTTCTTTGTCTCAGTTTAGTTCTGAGTTTAAGACCCCATTTACACGGGAATGCAAACGAACCGAATTCGATATTAAAAAAGTCTTCTGTTCACACGGATACGGCTCAATAAACGTGTCCCTTCCCACGAGATCGCTGGAGACGCCGTAGTACATATGCCGGGCCTGTAAGTGGCGCTATACCGCCGCCACAAAATACACCAAAAGCAGCGAAGAAGACCCCCGAGCATAGTTGCCATGGTGGCCTGGTTGCCCTTCTGTTTATTCTCCGCGGTGGATTTAGCAACATGTAGTTCATGTAATTCTCCATGTCCACTTGTTGCTGATGGTTGTGGTTGAGGAGTTGTAGATGTTGCACTAACAGCTGTTGCATATATATATAGACAATTTTATTGATTGGGATAAACCCCTTGAGACCTTCTGGATCCGCACCAGTCTGGTTTCAAGGCAGGTCACTCCACAGAAACTGCCCTCCTTGCTGTTATTGAGGAACTGCACACTGCTAAAGCAGCCTCCCTCTCCTCTGTCATCATCCTGTTGGACCTGTCTGCTGCATTCGACATGGTGAACCATCAGATCCTCCTTCGCACTCTCCAAGAACTTGGAGTTTCAGGCTCTGCACTTTCCCTCCTCACCTCATACCTCAAAGACCGTACCTACAGGGTAACTTGGAGAGGGTCCGAGTCCGACCCTTGTCAATTAACTACAGGGGTCCCTCAGGGCTCTGTTCTTGGTCCCCTCCTCTTCTCCCTGTACACAAACTCGCTCAGATCTGTCATTAGCCCACATGGTTTTTCATACCACTGCTACGCTGACGACACCCAATTAATTCTGTCCTTTCCCCCCTCAGAGACCCAGGTCGTCGCACGCATCTCTGCTTGTTTAGCTGACATCTCTCAGTGGATGTCCGCTCATCATCTCAAGCTCAACCTTGACAAAACTGAATTGCTTTTCCTTCCGGGAAAAGATTGTCCCGCTCTTGACCTGACTATCAACATCGGCACCTCTGTTGTTTCCCCGACCCAGACTGCAAAGAATCTGGGTGTGATCCTAGATAAAAACCTGTCCTTCACTGCAAACATCGCTGCTACAACCCGTTGTTGCAGATACACGCTTTTCAACATCAGGAGGATACGTCCCCAGCTGACCCAGAAAGCGACGCAGGTTCTGGTCCAGGCTCTCGTCACCTCACGCCTAGACTACTGCAACTCCCTTCTGGCTGGTCTACCTGCATGTGCCATCCGACCTCTGCAGCTCATCCAGAATGCAGCGGCTCGTCTGGTCTTCAACCTTCCTACATTTTCCCACACTACGCCGCTCCTCCGCTCCCTTCATTGGCTTCCGGTAACTGCTAGAATTCACTTCAAGACACTGGTACTTGCGTACCATGCTGCGAAGGGATCTGGCCCTTCCTACATCCAGGACATGGTTAAACCGTACACCCCAGCACGTGCACTACGCTCTGCATCAGCCAAACGACTCGCTGCACCCTCGCTGCGAGGGGGACCCAAGTTCCCCTCAGCAGAAACACGTGGGTTTGCTATCCTGGCTCCAAAATGGTGGAATGAGCTCCCCATTGACATCAGGACGGCAGAAAGCTTACACACCTTCCGGCGCAGACTGAAAACTCATCTCTTTCGACTCCACCTCGAGCGATAGAATCACTAACAAATAACTGCTAACAGAGCACATATACTAATAAAGGACTGGCTTATCTATAGCCAGTTGAGTAGCACTTGAAATACTTGGCTTTATGAAACCTGATGTACTTTATGATTCTGTTTTCTTCAAGGTTGTGTCTTCCTGGTCGAATATACTTATTGTAAGTCGCTTTGGATAAAAGCGTCAGCTAAATGCAATGTAATGTAATGTACATGCACCATCTCGTTTTCAAGGGGGTCCCGACATGGTCAGTAGCTGCTGTCAGTAGCAGCTACTGACCATGCTACAGCAGTGAGCAGCAGAGGTGGACGAGGCGGGGCTATGGCTTCATCGTTATCTGAAAAATGATCGTATAGGACGTACACACGGAGCCGTTTGGCCCCCCAGAGCGTTCCGTCCGCAGATCTATCCACCTTGGGACCCGTTTTCATTTTAGGGGTCCGTTTCCGCGGTTCCGTTTCCGCGGTTCCGTTTCCGCGGTTCCGTTACGGCCTCGTGAACGAACAGGGCTATATGAAAGAGAAAAGTAGCGGATACAACCCGTTTAGTTCCCGTGTAAACAGCACATAAGTAACATTCTTAAATCTTGAAAGACTTCCCTTCAACGGACTCATAGTGCTACACGAACCGTATTTAAAGACTTTAAAATAACCACATTGCCAGTTTCCGGGCTCTGATGTGCCGACTCATAGTTAAGGAACGGCCGGACTGTGGTCACAGGACGCCAGGTCTAACCAAGCCCCTAGGAAGTGCTCCGGACTCTGAGGAAAATATTCGTTGTGTCCAAACGGCAGTACTACAATTTCCGTATCAGTCCGTGACGTCACCCGTTACTTCCAAAATGTAATATATACATATTACTTATTACTGTCTTTTTTAAGTAATAAGTTGAATTACAATATTATTGTCTCTGAAATGTAATGAGTTGCACTACGTTTATATTAATTTTGAGTTACTTTCACCAAAATAACTGCAAGAATAATGGCTAGGTATTTTAAATGCTAAAATGTAGTTTAGTGCAGCAACTGTGTAGGCCCTTAAGGCTACTAACAACTTGTATTACAAGCCTTAGTTGAATACTGTTGAAGCTCAAGCTCAAGATGCTTCTAACCTAGCAATCTTAGCTGCCATTGGCACTCTCAAAGAGATGATGACGGACTTCCAAACCAAACTCAAAATAAACACGCTGACCATAACCAACATTGCGAAAGCGGTCAAGTTTAATTCTGCTGAAATTAAAGAGTGTAAGCTAAGAACCAAAGAACTAGACGAGGAAGTTAAACAACTCAAAAAGAAGTACACAACACTGGAAGGGAGAGCTACGGGAGTGGAAATGGAAAGCTGTATTGTTACTGTATATTTTATTATAATAACTAGCTATGTATTGCTATTTATTACATTCAAATACTGTTATGAACACTATACAATGTATTTATTGTGGTACTGGTAGTTACCAGAATGTGGTAGTTACCAGAATATGGTAGTTACCAGAATACACAATGAATCTTTGTAATATATTTATGTTCTCTGGTTTAAATAATCATACCACTATGTATTTATACAATGTATGCTGGTCACCTGGAATCCTGGTAAGCTTCCAGCATGGTATATTTAATACATAAGCTGGGGATAGGTGGGTGCTGGTGACCAGAATAGTATGCTTAATATTTGCTATGTATTAATATTTGCACATTTACATTTTTGTAAAATTTGTACTGAACATGTATTGACACTTTTCAAACGTATGGCATGAATACACACACTGTTAGTCTTGTCGAAAACACAATAACCACCTTTCACCTATTGTGTAAGGACATACAAGCAGGTCACACAGTACGATCACAAATACATCAACTCTGTTAAAAATCAGTTTTTATAAAAAGTACAGGCTGCATATGTGTTCTCAGCCTTGGAGAAACTTGATATGTTTTGGGACATGTGTCTGAACCTCTCTTTAGTGGTTAATTAATAAAACAGACATTTCAACGTGTGCCTACTTTGTTCATGTACTGTTGAGGTTAATTTCAGTAGTTGTGTTCTATAATGTAATACAAAGTGTGAAGAGGAGGCAACTTTAGAATAGGAAACCTGTTCAGGTCAATTAGAGTCAAAATACTAGCTTATTGGTTATGCACAAGACTTCACTTTAGAATAGGGAACATATTCTTAGATAGAAATACCTAATTTGGAGTTATTTGGACACAATTAACACTTATAGTTTCAGGTCTTGTTACATAAGAATAGATCATATTTGTTAAGTGTTAAGTTGTTACTATTCTTGTGGTACTGCTGCCTTATTAGGCCCATATTGAGCAGAGCATATTAAGACCAAATCTCATGTACAACAACTTCCTTACTTGCAATAAATAAAGTTGTAAAATGCACTAAAAGCCGACTCTAGATTTATTTTCTCTCTCCATTCATTCTAGTGAGCCGAGAGTGGGAGATCGGGGGCGGGGCTTCAACTGTGCATGCTCTATGAGCGCATATACGGGTTCTTCTGCTCTGACAGCCAGGCATGACGGGTGATCTGTGACGTACAGTATTGATCTCAAAAATCTCAGGCCATTTTTTCCTCACGCGCCAAATGAGCAGCTCTCATAGGAAAGAATGACATTGTATCCAGTTCTTATTATACATGTATGGGTCTAACGCTACCTACAGAACCGGACTGCATCTGAACCGCTCCGCCAGGTCCAGCTTCCTCCCTGCTGCGCGCCTCGTTTTTCATTCCCGCCATGACCTGGTCATCAGTAAGGCAAAATGCTATTCGTATACTTGGGTTATGCTCATTTATAGTTATTGAATTCAGGGTAGATTAGGGCTTAAAACTCCCAAAATAGTTTCCTGCATCTTCCAGCTGTCAAAAAGTGTTCCAACTATACTTGTCAGTACTTACCAACCATCTGATTTACTGTCCATATATATTTTGTAACCTTCCCTTGGCCATTCATATTATTTGTGTGATGTTTTTCTTGAGTGTCTATATTTTTAGTAGTTAATAAATGTTTCATTTATAAAGAACCAGGTCATGTGTTTTTGTGTTTGAAGTAATTCAGCCTCTGTTCACCGAGCCTGGACTCCGACTTTCAGATTATGAGACTACAATAATTGATTATGCTATCACATTTTCTCGCTTATTAGAGAGTGGCGCCCCAACTTTATTAAAAAGGTACACTTTCAAGTTGATAGCTAAGTAGAGTGCTGGCACTTTAGATAAATACTTAATGATTAAATCTGTACGAACAATATATACTACATATCTTGCCCATGTTCGAGGCTCATTGTTATACTACATTACATAATAATCTGTGACGAACAGTATTGATCTCAAAAATCTCTGGCCATTTTTTCCTCACGCGCCAAATGAGCGGCTCTCATAGGAAAGAATGACATTGTATCCAGTTCTTATTATACATGTAGGCTATGGGTCTAACGCTACCTACAGAACCGGACTGCATCTGAACCGCTCCGCCAGGTCCGGCTTCCTCCCTGCTGCGCGCCTCATTTTTCATTCCCGCCATGACCTGGTCATCAGTCATCAGTAAGGCAAAATGCTATTCGTATACTTGGGTTATGCTCATTTATAGTTATTGAATTCAGGGTAGATTAGGGCTTAAAACTCCCAAAATAGTTTCCTGCATCTTCCAGCTGTCAAAGAGTGTTCCAACTATACTTGTCAGTACTTACCAACCATCTGATTTACTGTCCATATATATTTTGTAACCTTCCCTTGGCCATTCATATTATTTGTGTGATGTTTTTCTTGAGTGTCTATATTTTTAGTAGTTAATAAATGTTTCATTTATAAAGAACCAGGTCATGTGTTTTTGTGTTTGAAGTAATTCAGCCTCTGTTCACCGAGCCTGGACTCCGACTTTCAGATTATGAGACTACAATAATTGATTATGCTATCATATGTTCTCGCTTATTAGAGAGTGGCGCCCCAACTTTATTAAAAAGGTACACTTTCAAGTTGATAGCTAAGTAGAGTGCTGGCACTTTAGATAAATACTTAATGATTAAATCTGTACGAACAATATATACTACATATCTTGCCCATGTTCGAGGCTCATTGTTATACTACATTACATAATACTTGCATTTCTATTGTAAACCTCCCGACACATTGTACATAATATAAATCCTCCAGAAAAACGCGATTCTGCGATCGCAGAAATTACCGCATAATCAGCAAAATGGCGCATATTTTTAAAAAGCCGCATATTATCAAAAGGCCGCATAATCCCCGCATTTTTCCACACAAAGTTTAAAAAAAAAGTGAACTCGTCTTGACGTGAAGTGATGATGATGCGCGACGTCATCAGCTCGCGCATCACAGAAGGTAAACAACACCGTAGAGTGAACGTGTGGAGCTCACACGAGAGTTTCTCTTCACCAAGATGAAAAAATCTAATCCATCTCATTTACCGACAAACATTTCTGCTAAAGACCGGGCAAAGCAGTTCCCCGATGTCTGGGGGGAAACTATTCTGCACCCCGTGCAACTGTGTTGGAGCATAAGAGAACATCGACGGTGACGACCCGCTTTGATTCACTCAAACATTCGAAAATGCTTTCTGCTGCTGCGGACAAGAAAGCCAAACAACTCACGTTCACCGAGGCAACGACCTCCAAAACCCTTTCGAGGGCTACAAGAAACGAGAGTAGCCTACAAGATTGAAGCTGGTCAGATAACGAACGAGTAAATGAAAACGGAATGAGGCGGAGAAGTGTGTGTGTGTGTGTGTGTGAGAGAGAGAGAGTGTGATTAAATAGCCCAATTGCTTTTACAATAAATAAACATTGAATGTGTTTAATTGAATAGTAAAGGGGTTTAACGTTAGTGGCAGGTTGTGTGTGAGAGAGAATAAATAAATAAGACAGCCCAATATTTATTTTTTCCGCATATTTCGCAACTTTCCGCAACTTCCCGCAATTTCACCGCATAAAACCAGGCATTTAAGCTATAGACACCCACCTTCTTTGATGGCTTCCAGTACACGCATTGTGTAAATGTCTGTAATCAAACCGTCTTCAAACACTTCCAGTTTCACTTTGTACACTGAGGACAGACACATTGTAGATTGTAAGCTCATCTGTTTCTTTGTTCACTTGTTCTCCAAATCTCTTAGACGTAATCAAACACATACATTTTTGGGATATAAAAGTACTATTCTAATTCAATCCATTTACGCTCTCTTACCAAAATCAATTTGGCTGGTTGGTATACTCTCACAAGCCTTAGCCATGCGCTGATCATTGCTGATGTTCGCCTTCTTCTGCATACTGCAATTCTCTGGAAAGACAAAATTAGCATCAAGTAATAACACATCTGATCAAATGTTTACATCAGTACATGAGAATGGATGATGGCAGCTGTATTTACGTCACAATTTAGATTATTAGTGAGGTTTTTTTTAGACTGCAGGTGCTTGTGATTTACTGCAAACTCAATTGTACAGCATTCTCCTTTATCATAAGTGCTTACGAACTATTTTATAGCCCTTATTAGATTTATTTGGTCCTTAAAGTTGTAAAATGCACTACAAGCCGAATCTAGATTTATGTTCTCTCTCCATTCATTCTAGTGAGCCGAGAGTGGGAGCTCGGGCGGTGCTTAAGGGGCGCATGCTCTGTGAGCGCACATAGAGTGGCGAAGTCCCTCCCCATCCGGTGGACCTCCATGGGACCTTATTTAGAAAAAATTATGTATTGAAGTCAATGGAGAGAGAAAGATTATCTTTCGATCCCGTTTGAATTGTGCCACGAATTACACACATGATGTTTGTCAGTGTCGTAAAACTGTGAAGTAACACATTTGTTTGTTTGAAACACAATGAACTACATCTCTGGTCTCGCAGAACAACACACGTCACCAAGATGGCCGTCACTACTGTCTTGTCAACAAAACGATTGACTACCCTCACTATCATCACAATGAAACGTCCTGAAGAATGTCAAGCAAAGCTGCCTGCCTGCCTTCCTTTGATTCTCTCTGAACTGCCTAGTCTTTTTAATGTTTAATGTCAACCATTTGTGCAGATAGCATGAAGTAGAAAAGATCGGCAATCACCGATGCTAGCGTTAGCATTTCTCCCCCGGGCTTAAATTGTGTATTATAGAGTGATCACACCGGTGACAGTACTCTTCAAAGGGTTCACAAAATATGACTACTACTCTTAATGTTACTTCATATTAAGGCTAATACAAATGACAGGGCTTTAATGCTAACTAACGTGCTAGCTACTAGCTAGGTAGCTAACTTGATCCAGCCACCCCTGGTCCTTTCATCAGACGGGAAGCGAAAGAACGAGCAAGACCCATTGCTGGTATGATAACAACCTGGTACTAAGCACACAGGCATCTTGTTAAAGTTATCTTATCTTAGCCAGCACCATATAGATATATTCTATCTATATGGCGCTGATCTTAGCTATCTCTTAGTGGAGGAAAACAATTGTGACATCACTTACGCGACTCTGGGATTTGTAGTCTTTCTAGTTGCGTATTTTTTCATAGTCTTATATTTCAACAGTTTTACGACAAACTGTGACTTTTTTGACATGGAAATTATTTGGTAAGATTGACAAACATCATATGTGCAATTCATGGCACAATTCAAACGGGATCGAAAGATAAGTTTTCTCTCTCCATTGACTTCAATACATTATTTTTCCGAAATAAGGTCCCATGGACCGGAAGTAGATGGGCGTGACTTTGCCTCTCTATACGGGTTCTTCTGCTCTGACAACCAGACATGATGGGTAATTTGTGATGTTTCGCTCTCTCAAAAGTTGGGCCATTTCGTCTTCATGCGCCAATGAGCAGCTCTCATAGGAAATAACGAGACCCCGCCTCCCACGCTGTATCCAGTTCTTATTATACATCCATGGATAAGAGCCATTCGAATTAGATCAGTGATTCTCAAGGTGTGGTCCGTGAGCGCCCCCTAGTGAGTCACCAGGCTTGCATATGGGCCATGCGTCATCACCTCACGTGCTTCACGCACGCAATCGACCTAGGTTATGGGTCTGCGTCAACAGGCTTGGATATGGGCCATGCCCATGCGTCTCTGTTCGGCTTCAAAGGGCCTGACGCTCCACACTTCAAGTGCAGTTCTTCACAATATAAAGTTCAATGCTACTCTGTAATATGATTTCCCCATGTAACTCGCTCATTATATCCATAGATCCCTGTTGCCATCAAGTAAGGTAAGAAACTCCGTACATCAAACTGCCTAATACAGTTATTCTTTTGGGTGTTTTATCGGCTCGGTATTCCCCTCCTGGATGACATTCCCGCACAGCGGGGTCTAATCGCCAAACACCATTTAATTCATCTGTGTATCTTTGGCAATAAATATATATTGTTGCATCAAAAAAGTGTCTCTCCTGATTGTAATGCCTTTAACCATTAGCCTGTTACCATGCCAAACTAAGATGAGGACCACAATAATCCTTATATCAGCAAAGAGTCAACATGTTTGCATTGTGATTCCAAGCATTTTAGCATGCTGGGACACGCTTCTGAATCTTTGTTTGACCTTCTACCCCTTACTTTTGTATAGTACCATAATAGATTGCTGCAGTTTACAGACCTCAGACCTGCAGTCTACCTCTACAAAGCATAATTTAAGTGTTGTGTTATTTAGAATTCTAAATTGAACAAATACAAGTTTACAGTGGATGGGTAAGGTTGTTTCTACCCGTTTACCTTCAGCGCATATGCATTCATCACCTCTGCAGAGCTGCAGTAGCTGTCCACCTTTCCTCTCTGGATGGTAGAACTGCACACAATGTGTTTCTGAATTGGAAGAAAAATATATTTGAACATGTTTTTTTGGTACTTTATAAAATATACATGAAATACTTGAAGATGTAATAATGCCTGCTTATTGACAGTGCTATATTCTCTGACATATATTGGGGACAAGACACATGGAGGTTTCTCTAAGACTCACGCTCATAGTATTCATAGACAGACACAGCCGCTGGTTGTAAGACGCCCACTTTCATCTTCTGATGAACCCTAAAAGTGATTTCTTCTGGTTGTGTGTGAGAAACCTGAAGATAAAGGTGAAATAGAGATACATACACAAAGAGCAAGGCAGAGAGGAAAAGTATGGAGGAAGGAAACAGCGACGCCTTACCTTGTCCAGGTAGATGATGAGTGAGCCTCTTTCTGACGGGACATATTCATATTTTGCAATGGTGCGCCCAAGTCCTTTGGACAACTACACACACACACACATAATCAGACCATTAACCATAATACACATATTTTTTCTCCTAACAAAAACCAGCTGGTGCATTTGTTGTGGGTTAATGTGTATCTGTAAAAGTTCTTACTAAGTCCAAGTCCTTTGTGTCAACGGTGAAGCCGGTTAGCAAGCCAATATCCAAAATTGACATAGCGGCATCTCTTTCCTTGTCCTTATACCTGTACACAGAATAGATTGAAGGACATTAAAGTGTTAAGGAGATAGGGGAAAGGGTAAGGAACAGAAGCAGAATATGTAATACAAATTGTGAAATATAATATTGTAAATAGCTGGTTAGAAAATGTTATGAATGAAGCCATGTGTCAGTGTGTTGCCTTGGTTGTACTTACAAAACGTCTATCCTCAGCTTGTATATCTTCTCGTCCTCATCCATTTTTTCTGGAGTAAAATATTGTATTTGTATTTAGTTGATTTGTTTCTCAAGAGTAAGGTACAACACACGAAGAAGAGACAGAAGGCACTAAATCACCTGGGATGAGCTGCACTGACAGGTTAAACTTCTGACAATCACTGTCCTTGTGTTTAGGGAGAGTGTAGTACAGAGACACCATCTGTCACACAGGAAAGGTGCAATATTTGATATAAGTCCTCACAAGGTTAAAAGGGTATATGGTCACATCTTGATTTTTTAATAGGACAGATCAGTTATTAACTGTTACTAAAACTCAGAGTATAAAATACAAAAATATATTACTCACTCTCAATGTTGCTTCTCCTGAACCCTTGGCAATCACTGTCACGTTTTGGTTGATACTATTGATCTGTCAGAGTTTAAATATGAGCACAAACACACACTGTCAAGGATAAGCAGACATTAAAGTATTATACCAATATTATTTGTGTGACAAGATCTGTGTGTAAATGTGCAATATACAAATTAAAACTACTTCAGACCGAAATTGGATAAATCTGGCAAATCTCCAGGGAAGAATTGAGATCCACAAGTGACTTTAGATTTCGTAAATAAAAACACAATTTAGTTCAAAAGTAAAACATTTTAGTAATATAGTTACTTTTTATTTATTTTCTGTATTTTCAGATCCCTTTTATAGTTCAATATATTTTTGAGAGTTTATAGATTTATTTTGTATTTGTGGAAGACTACACACAATATTCATGCAGAATTTCAATCTGTTCACACATTACCACTTTAATGAGCCACTGTTTGTGAATGTGTGTGTGTGGTGGTGTGTGGTGTGGTGTGTGTGTGTGTGCTTACTTTAGACATCCTTGTGGCATAGTGGTTTTCCCTGTTGAAGTTGTACCTATGATGCCTTAAAATGCCCGGCAACAAAATGTCCACATTCAGATCATATTCTGGTTCTATAGCACTGGACCAGTACTCGGATATAGCCTGGTACACCATAATGGTGGCCTTTAGTAAAACAAGAGGGAGGTGGGGGAAAAAAATGATCAGAACTAAATAAATGATAATCTAAAACAAGATGGAGGGATCAAGATGGAGAGAGGAGTCTCTTCTTACCTGAGTCGATCCATACCCTCCGTCAACTCTCTGCTGTTCGTTGAACCATCTCACAACAGGTCTGGCATCTTCAAAAGCCTTTATTCATAGAAGGAAGGTAAATGGTTGAACCTTTCTGTCATTTACTGCACATTGCAATGATCAAAAAACATACAAATATAAAAAAGACAAATCAGTTACTGAACAATTGTAATACTTAAAATATTGTTTACTTAAGATGGTAGCATGTCGATTATATTTTGAGGCTGTGACATTACTGAGAGACACATTTCATTGAAAATTGTTTGCAAACCTTTATATTAAAATAACATGGACTATATTGTATGTTGTCTGTAGCATGAAAGGAACACACATAAATGCGACATGCTCACCTGGGCCCTGACCAGAGCGAGAAGAGCGTAAGCCGTAGCCTCCAGTGTGTAGACACGTCCCTTAGACATCGGCTCAACTCTAAGGACGACACACAAATATCTTCCTTATTACATTGCTATACATGCATCTATTTACTTATAAAACCAGGATATCTCATTTTAGAAAATAATGTATAATTAAAATACGTAAGGAAATATTAAAATGTACTAATTAATCCCCATACATATATCTGTTATTCAAAACGTTTTACCAATATTTGTTGTGAGCAGGACATCGTATGGCTGGAAGACTATTTATGTCAATTACAGACTTTTCATTTCTAAATGAGTTCAAACATTTGACATTTCTCTACTGAGCAAAAATCATCCCATAATATCAATGTGTTGGTCAGGCTCTTAGTAGTTGTGGATGAGAAATCGTTTGAATCTAATCACCAAAACATAGACTATGTTTCTAAATAATAGTTTAAGAATATTAACAGCACCTGGGGAAGCAAACTTGAAGAGGATCTCGCGGTTCATTTTGTCTTCATTGGCCATGGCATATGATGTCATGGCAACAGCATATGGGTTGGTGAAGCTGGGCAGACGCCTTTCCAGATAGGCCACCGCTTTTTCTATACTGCGGGGTAGATTCTGTACAAAAGGGAGGAAAGAGAATAAGGTGAGAACAGTCAGATAGACATTTTTAGGCAACCAAAAGAAGAAAACAAATACTTTTCATGAAATGAAAACAAACTATAAGTGAGTCTAAAATGAAAACATAGACAACATCCTAACCGCATAGCACAATTTTAGCTACTATTCAATCTCATGGTAGCCTCGCCATAAAGCATACGCTGATTAATCATCTATTTTACTCTAAATAGGACCATCATTTACAAAATGAACAACATGCTTCAATAAAGAAGACTAAAATCTAGCGATTGCGACCATAACCTAATTTGGAAAATCTTTACTGAATAAAAAATCAAGTGAGAAATTGGTTTATTTTCTCTTCGGCTTCTATACAATCTGACTTGATTCTGCCACAAGTGGAGTCACCCCCTGCTGGATATTAGATGCAGCTTTAAGGCTCATCCGGACTGGCTTAACTTTTTAGACCCGGAGCATGCTGCTTGGACAGGAGCAGCAACAGGGCTGGCTGTAAAACAGAGCTTTACAGCTTTGCAGATGCGAGATGCTTCCCAGTGGTTCAGAAAGCTTTATTTCGCACATCCTCTGCGAGGAGACGGTAAATAACGAAATGAAACAGATGAGGGAAAAAGAGAAAACATTGTATTGAGGTAAATTACTCACATCAACACTGGCAGCACATAGCATGCGTGACTCCTGCATAGCAATGAGGCAGAAGGCCGTCATGGAGGCCTCTGAATCTGCGCCATGCACATCACCCTAAACACACACACACACACACACACACACACACACACACTTATTTACTTTTCAAATAAGCGTCGATAACATGCTATTGTTTTCAAACTTATTAGCTATTTTTGTAGCACATAGATGAAAAACAGATGAAACCAGTGAACGCACCATCATCTCTCCTTGGATCACTGTTCCAACTTCTCTAAATAAGCCATCAGGTTGCTGTGCGTTGATGATCAGAAACTTGATGGCCTCACAGATGTGTGGGCTTTGCACTGCCACCAGATTGTTTGCCATGGCAAACACCTTGGCTACATAGGCCGTCAACCTTAGAGGAGAGAAGAAGGTGTAATAGTTTAGTTTTATTCATACGTGACATATCATTGTGTGAGTTTAGGGATGTTTGAATGCCTCACCAGGTGCTACTTGGGCGTTGTGGAAACGCAGTAAAAGACCCATCATTTTTCCGGTAGACAAGCTCTTGGTTGTAGCCTGTACACAAACAAATACACACAACCATTTGTAAAAGTGCCATTCATTGCTCTACTGAATCTTATTGATTAGAAGCCAGTTTAAGGAGACCTGATGTCATTAGAGCTTCTTTCAAATGATTCTGCTGGCAGAGGCTTTTCAGAAGGGAAACCCAAATGAGGGGTGGTGTGGATTGATTTTCTTTTTCAAACCTCTTCTACAATGTCAGACAATTTAAAATCACACTCACAGTGGCATTAATAAGATGCTGCTATCTGTACTAAAAATACATAAGATAAGATAAGACTTTATTTATCCCGAAGGAAATTGTTGTGCCAGAGTAACAAAATACAATAAACACAATAAACACAGCAGCACAACAGCAAAACTGTACACTAAAAGTGCAGCAAAAAGAGAAATTAAACATCTACAGACAACATGAAACATAGATGGTCACACAATCAATGCATCAGTGACCCTACCAGTCTTGATGTGTTGGAGGGCTTCATTACGTTTCTCAAAGCCCACAGTTTCCCACTGGTTGGTTTTGTCTAAATATGTGGCTGTAATGACAGGTAGGGTCATGCTCATCATGTTCTGCTCTCCATTGCCAGAGGGCTGTTTGATGAGAGTACCCATAGAGTTCCCGCTAACAGCGTTCTCCACGAGGGCAGAAACTTGTTCTCTCCCTGAATGAACACAGACAGACAGAAAAGAAACACAACACGTTATAAATCAACAAGAAGAAACCACTCAGCAAACCACAAAGCGCCCCGACGGCCAGTGAGGTAGATATTTCCCAATAAGAACAATACAAATGTATATATATCGTTTCCATTGTACATATCACATATCAATCCCCTCGCATTATGTCCCACCTGTCACAGAGATCAGTGTGTGTGTTGGTGTGTTTGGAACCCGATCTGTCATGGAAATTCTACTGTTGAGAATGTGTTGTTGTTCACCATCTAAAGGGAGAAACAGTGGGCAAGTTGCAGCATCAATTAGCAAAAGATAAACACATAATGTTGATAAACCACTATACTGTATAATGCAGCCATGTCATTCTTCAAGGTAACTCACCTACACCTTTATTAGTGGGGTCTAGAATTAACATCATAGAATATTTTACTAGTACACCTTCAGGCTGGAAAAACAACAGTTAGGACAAACATTAGAAATCACAATCATTTGCATAACTTTTTGAGTAATCGGTCTTTGCTGTTGTTTAACAAAGTCAAATATGGTCCGAATTTAAATAAGATATTCATATTCAAGAAGATGCATTTCATAAACAAAACAGTTGACCAAAACTGACTTTACCAGACTATTTCTCTCATACCCGTAACCGTAGCGTTGTCACGTTATTAAACCGATTGTATTCAAACTGAGGTTTTTAAAGGATTTGTAAACGGCTTGTTGCTTGAAACTAAAAGTAGTTACAAGAATATTGCATCCATAATGTAACAGACCTCGGATAAGTTATATTTTATGGCAGCTTCAACATTGTACTGCAATAAGAGAACAAGGAAAAAACAACAGGGCATGTAGTCTTTTTCCAACCCACTCTCTTCAGTCTGCGTACAGATGACACGACTTTACACATTGGAAATGCGTGCACTAGATACGCAGAAGTTAACGCTAACCATTCCCATTGAGTTCTGAGGCCGAGTTTTGTGTGCATATGATACGCCACGTTTTGTCCGGTCGGGTCTTGGTAGACCGGAAGCTGTGCGGTTCATAAAAACATGTTCTTACCGGTTCTTACTCAATATCAAGCTACGGTTATTGTTTTTATTTTAAATCGTATAATGTCTGACTTTTTTTGCATGGGAAGGGGCTCGGAGCCTCAGAATAATGAAATCTGTATTTAAAAAAAAATGTCGTTCTAATTTGTTAATCTTTTCTGAATAACACATTGTTATTTACTCAACAATAACACACAATTATCCTTGTTTTTATTTATTTGTTTAATTCTATAATCTCTGGCTTTTTAGCCGTTCCTCAGGAACTGAATTTCAAAATAAAGTCACCGGAAACAGACGTAGGCCTATAAGGGACATTTCGAGCATTATTGTGATACACACCACAAACCCACTGAACTGATTATACCTAAGCTAGAAGCTTGGTGATTGGATTGTTTAGCCGCAATGCATGTTGGGATATGGTGTTAATGCGATATGAAATCCGAAAAACATTTAAAAAAATAAAATACTTTATTCCGAGTGTGCTTGCTTTTCTCTTTGGAAGTCATCACATAACGGCATTGTAATACACAGTTCGGCTGCATTAAATATTACATATCTGCCTTAGTTCTTTATTTATAGAGCCCTGATGAGAAGACTTCTAGACAAACAGGAAGAACTGCCACCGAAACTGAATATAAGACGTGGATCATACATATATCAGCAATTAAACAACATCTTCAATTTCTCTTCACACAATACGTCTCCTTGCAGTATCAACATTAATTCGGCTGACTTTTATATTTGATCCAATTGGTAGAGAGGTTATATTTACACCATAACGGTGCACAGCTGATAGAAAAGGACTTGTAGTTTTTAAAGATATTACTGATTTTCTTTGAATATAAGAATGTAAATACTGAGTTGAGAGAATAGTCAGGGGTTTTTGGGTGATGTTAGACACATCTATGGAATCACAATTTCAATAGCTTACCATTAAATGACGGATATGCCTTTCTGTCTGTGATGTTTTACAAATCAGATATTAATGTGTAGCAGTAAAACATGAGAAATAGTATAGCAATATCCTGTAAAATGATGTGAAAACATGAATAAAACTACACATCTTCAGATGTCATACATACATAAGTGTCCTACACTAATAATACACCGTTATTATTAGTATGCTGTGTGTACCTTGTGTGCACCGCCTAGTGGTTAAAGCACGTTATTGAATTTTTGTTTTGAATAATGTTATTTGATGAAACAAATATTAAGAGTACATACAAAACAGAGAGGGGGAAAGTAGAAGGTCAATGATATATATATATAGTATACAAAATCAAGACGATACTGTAAGTGATCTCTACAATAAAACAGTTTAGTGCCGGATGTACAAAGATATTAATATGAGGATGTGCAAAACAGACAAACTAATTAACCTTTATTAACACATTAAAGAATACTTTAGGTTAAGGTCTTCTTTTAAATAAGAAAAAAGCTTTTGGGGTATCTACACATAAATATTAAGCCTGACAAAGTACTTAACGTCTAATATATTGCTTTCCTGCAATGTTAACTATGTTGAAGCACTTATTTTAACTGATATTATACACATTAATTATACTCTTATGTATGTAGATAGTATAAGACATGTCAACCCAGTCTCACATCTAAACGTGTAATACAGTAACTACGTTGGTCCACAACTTGGGATGTAGTATTTCTACAAAAACGTCTCTGAAATTGTAGGATCCCTATGTTTTTTTTCACCATTAATTTCCAATGGCTATGTCACGTGATCTTCAAATTTCTCTTCGCATAAAAAAAAACATGGCCGACCTTCGTTTTATTCTCGGTGGAAAATGCCTATTTTAAAGTTAGTTTGGCCATTAAAATGCGTTTTGATGTCATTTGATGCGAGAAATATGAGTTGTTATTTCAGATTATGTGTGCAGTGGATGTACATGATCTTTAGTTTGCTAGTTATTATGAAGATTACTTCAGGAAATTGTGTGCATACAACGTGTTCATTATTACCAAGGTGGTTGCTAGGGACGCTGCCATCGATATTATTTCTGTTATGTTGTGTAACTGTTTAATGGTGTTATCTTTATTGCTACCCCCTTCCCCGTCAAAGTATAGTGTTGGTCCACAGCCTAAACATATTTGTTTAACAAAATCTGCATCTAAAATTGTGGCATAGATACGTTATTTTCTCCTGTGCAATTCTCCAACCCAGTCTCACATCTCACATCACATCGTCATAAGCAATACCGGAAACAGATGTAGACAAGATCCTCAGCTCAGTGATTGGATGGTTTAGCCGCAATGCACGTTGGGAGATGGTGTTTATGCGATGTGAAATCCGAAAACATTTTTTAAAAATAAAATAATACTTTATTCCGAGTGTGCTTGCTTTTCTCTTTGAATATCTGCCGTAGTTCTCCATTTATAGAGCCCTGATGAGAAGACTTCGAGACAAACAGGAGAACTGCCGCCAAAACTGAAAACGTAACGTGGATCATAAATATATCAGCCATTAAACAACATCTTACATTTCTTTTCACACAATATGTCTCCTTGCAGTATCAACACTAATTCGGCTGACTTTTATATTTGATCCAATTGGTAGATAGGCTGTATTTACACCATAACGGTGCACAGCTGATATAAAGGCACACCTAGTGGGTAAAGCATGTTATTGAATTGTATTATTTTTATTATTAATAGGATTCCTATAAAGTATATTCATTACTCGTTATTCTCTACTAATAGTTAATTAAAGACTGTATGTAATGACTATTTTGCATATCCCTTTCAAGATTTCAAGATGTTCTAAGGTTTATTGACATATCATATTATACACAACTGTGGTGTAGTTCTGCACTGAATGAAAAACTTGGGTCGCAGGTTCCTCAATAGTGCATTACAAGACATCTATCAATTGTGTGTATACCTCCAGCAATGTTAACTATGTTGAAGCACTTATTTTAACTGATATTATACATATGTGTTATAAGATGTATGTAGATAGTCATTTGCAGAATATGGCAGTTTAATGGTGGAGGTACACACATATTGATAGATGTCTTGTAATGCACTGTTGAGGAAGCTGTGACCCAAGTTTTTAATTCATTGCATAACTTCAACATAGTTCAGGGGTAACTAAAAGTCAGACATTATACGATTTAAAATAAAAACAATAATCGTGGCTTGGTATTGAGTAAGAACATGTTTTTATGAACCACACAGCTTCCGGTCTACCAAGACTCGACCGGACAAAAATAAGTGGTGCAGGCACGAAACGTGGCATATCATATGCACGCAAAACTCGGCCTCAGATCTCAATGGGAATGGTTAGCATATCATATGCACGCAAAATCGGACTTCTGCGTATCTATTGCAGGCATTTCCAATGTGTAAAGTCGTATCATTTGTACGCAGACTGAAGAGAGTGGGTTGTCTTTTTCTTACCACCACCCGCAGCATCTTCCTAATTCCATCATTCATGAATGAATCTTTAACAGCAGCTTTGACCTCAATGTAGAATTCTCCTTCTCTCATGGGAATGATGATGAAGGGCACAGATTGTGTAGTTTGAGCCCCAATTCGGACCTCCTGGCTATAATTTCCACGCTTTGAAGCCGAACTGCACACATTATCCTCCTCAATCAGATCAACCCGCACCTTGAGAACAGGACAAAGATGGACTGGAGATTGTGAAGTTGCTCAAAGATAAAGACTATTATTAAGGATATAATAGGATTACATCAGTTTTATTTTTGGGTCAGCTAACGATAATGCATACTTGATTTTAGTTAACATTTGATGATTTACACCGTTTTTTACAGGATAATCTGATCTGGATAATAAAAGGCACACTGTAAATATTGCAGTAAGGTTTCCCGCTGCTGAGGTGACCCGCATCTATTGTTTTTCCATCCCAGTTCAGACAACGATGCCCCGCCTCCGACACTGTATCCAGTTCTCTTTATTCATCCATGAATTAGATTTTACCATGTCCACCTCCACATGACAGAAGCATTGACGCAGCATCAGAGCGTCACCTGGGGGATTTTCATCCCACGAAAAATGAATTTGAAGGCCCCTATCGTTGTTTTCCCAAGCTACATAATTGTATTACGAGAGTATTGTTTAGATAGAGAGGGTGTCATTATCTTTTTACATCCATGACGCAATCGTAGGGTGCTATGTCAAGCTTTCCTCATGCAAGTAGGGGTAATAATTCAATCTAAGCTGGGTTGGAAAACAATAGGTGCAGGCCAACCACCATGTGAGCAGGTATTACACTTATCAAAGTCTAGAGTAGGAAGGTCATTCACTCTCTTTTTTGATACAGTATGTCAGTTGAATATTTACTGTTGATTTTGCCCTTTAGTCTAAAATGTTCTCTTGCCTCTTTTACTGTATGTCACACAGACTTACAGTTGCAGGATCGGGGCTGTAGTTGTGCAGGATTGCCTTAACTTCCAGCTGCTCTCCCCGGACAGCAGAGTTTGGCAGCTTGAGATCAATGAAGAATTCCTTCCGGACAATTACCTCTAACGGATCACCAACACAGATTCCTTTAAGATGAGGGGGACAATAAAAAAGGATTACATAGAGAAAGTTAGATGACTCAATGAAACAGCTTTCAGTCACTGAATTCTCACCGTGAGTAGTTGAAAGACTAATGCCAGTAAACTGCCAGGTGGTGATTGACTCTGGCAGTGGAACATTTGTAGTCACTGATGTGGTATCACTGAAACAAAGAATGGTGTTAAATCTTTGAGAGATATGTGTAGGCTTACATCTTGGTGGTGTCATTATTGAAGTTAGTGTTTTTTGTGTGTATATGTCGGTTGACTTACCATGGGTTTCGTCCAGGGCAAGTAGGAAGTATCATCACTGACCACAGCCAACTTTCATATAACTTGGTGCGAGTCGTAATTTCATTGTTGTCAATGTAACTGTCATCCTCCTCACCTAGAGGTTAAAGGCAATTATGCATTGGTTTTCCTTTTAAGACCTGAAGGTTTCCCCTCAGACAGAAGATAACAGGAAATTAGGTTATTGCTTTGTATAGGCCAGGGGTCGGCAACCGGCACCGTAACCAGTGGCACACTAGGAATAAGAGGAATAAGTGTGCAAAGATATTTAAGGACGGAAGCCATGCATGCAACGCAGCCCCGCTCTCTTTAAATCCAGGCGACTTTCTGCCGCTTTCCTCCGTGGTGCAGTGCTGATCGTTTCACCACGAAGGAAAGCACTGCTGCTGAGCCGGCACTCCACAAATTGCAGTACCCATAAGGAGCTGTACAAATGCCGCAGTTTTGGCGTGGCTGTGTATTTAGTTGAAAGCCCAGTGGCGATTTGCTCATCTCTCAACAAAATAATATGCTACACAGGGGCGGACTGGCCATCGGTGTGTTCTGGAGAATCACAGAACGGATGGTCGTCCTTATTATTATGCCGTTTAAACCTGTTATTTAAATGTGTTTAAACGGCATCATGTAAGTTGCGCTGAAAGATAGAGGTCCACACACCCGCTTCCCCGCCCTCCTGTTGACAGTTCACGAGGGCTGAGCTCTTCACCCCCAACGTTGACAATTCACCGGCACGCTGATCAAAACAAAATGTTTGAATGGCACTTCATATCAAAAAGGTTGCCGACCCCTGGTATAGAGTTATGGTTCTTACCATCCATGATTGTAGTCTCTCGTTTCCTTCTGCTCGGTGCCGGACATTTCAATTCTGAAATAAGCAACAGAGACAAAATCTTTTACAGAACCATATTCTACCTACTTTAAGCATTGTATAATTGTTATGGAACTTTTAAAAACAGAGGGAGGTGATTTCTCTGGTAGGAAACGTGAACAGGGTGTGGGGGTCAGCAAATTTGGTATAAGATAAGATAAGATAGGATAGGATAATTTTCATCCCGAAGGAAATTGTTGTGCCAGAGATAAAACGATAAAACAAACACAGTAGCATAATAATAAAACTGTACCCTAACAGCGCAGTAAAACCAGCTAATTACATAACTACAAGAAACATAGATGGTCAAATTATTAATATAAAAAACTATAAATAACGTTTCATTCGTGTAATTGTTATTATATGCTTTTTTAGATTACAAGTGCTAAAGGTGGTTTTTAAAACTGACTAATAAGAAGGACAGTTCAGCTAAATACCCCCAGGAAGTATCTGACATTTCTAGTTGTTTTATTCCATATTTAAAGTATCTGTCGTTTTTCTAGCATACAATATTTTTCTAGCGCTAAAATATTTACAAAATATATAAACAGCAACAAACCATTTCGAGAGACCAACACAATCTGCATGACCATGAAAGGGAGCCGTAAAAAGACCCTGAACCGAATATGCTCAGCCTTTGACTGATGGTGATAAATAAAGGTCTATGTGCTCACCTTTTTTCTTAGAGATTCATTTGTATACTATTGTAGCCTAAAACTATGTTCAGGGAAGGGGAGAGTAAAGTAGTGTCACCTTGTCTGTGGGGAGTCCCAGAAGCCGTGTTGGACTCAAACAGCAGCCCCGCGTCGTAGAACACACTCATACCGTTCTTCCCTCCACCTGGTGTGGAACCTGTGTCGTGCTTCTCGACAACATCCCACACCTGAGCATAGTGAAAGTCATTCACACACAAATAAATAAATAAGACTCAAAGGCAAGAGGTAGACAGATCTGGAAACTCACATTACAATTCTGATATGTTATTAGAAATGTATTCATGCAATGAATGCAAGACAAATATGATATAAATAAATTGCCCTTTTCTGTGTGAGGCGGTGCTTGTTGTTAAGGACATAGACGCCTTTGTCCACTGCCACCAATCCCACTATGGCCCCTGGGTCTCCTGTAACCTTCAGACCAAACATCTTGCGAGGCTCGTAGGATGGAAAGGGTCTCGATGGTTCCAGCTTCAGCTAAATGTGAAGGTGAGGTCAATGAATTACACATACGGTTTGGATTTGTTGAACCAGTCGCTTACATTAAAAAATGTCAGATGAATACAGGAATAAATAAATCAGATGTGTATGTTTTGTATTGCGTGTCTCACCGAGCCCATGCAGGAGTCTTTTACATCCACCCAAACAGAGTCTGATACCACTTCATTCCCATTTGTGTGGTAATAGGCTATGATGCGGAACGATGGCAGCATGTCTTTGGTAATGGAAACCATCAGGGAGATCAGCACTTGACCTCTTGTCTTGTATCGACCTTTTAGCACCAGCTGACCTCTGCTCATGAACTATAGGGACACAGACTTATATATCAGCACTTATTGCACATGAGCGTGTATACTGCACTACACAACGTGATGGACGCAACAATAAGGGTAGTATAAGCTCACATGCACAGATTTCAAACATCTCTCACCAGGTATGTGATGTCACAGTCATGACTTTCCTGCATGATGAGGTTGAAGGTGATTTTCAGGTTATTTCCTAATTCTACATCAGCTGAATCCACACCTGCAAATATGACATGTTTTGATTGTAGTGTCTACAGTATTTCTAAAGTAAAGCATTGTAGTACATGTTCTCCCCATAAAACAATGATATTTTACATTGCTTCTGATGGACAGTTATTCTAGAGCAGGGGTGGGGAACCTCCAGCCCCCGGGCCGTATACGGTTCGTGAGACAATTTGGTACGGCCCTCAAGGTAATTTATAAACACACGCAAAAAAGAAAAAAAATTAAGAAATCTAGACCGCAAAAAAATTAAACAAGCGAGTGCCTGTTTTTCCTGGTCAGAGTCCATGAACACAACACGAGCCTAACGTGTCATCACGTGGTATATATGTCTCGTCTGACAGGGGTGCAGTTCTGACGGAGAGCACCAGAACGTGGCTCGGCACTTCAGATAAGGAGCCGTACACATGCAGCAGTTTTTGCGTGTCTGTGTCTTTAGTTGAAAGCCCAGTGGCGATCTGTTCATCTGTCAAGCTGATCATAGTCAATAGCTTTGTTGTTATTAGCATCTGGTTAGGTAGCTATGCTAACGAATATAAGAAGCTTTTTCTACAACCAGCAGGGGCGGTTCTGGGCAGTGTCCCCCTAACACTGAGCTCTGACCCCCCTAACAATGAAAACAATTTTTTTGTTTTTTTTTAAATGTATATTTTCTGGTACTCGGTTTTCCAAAAACCGCAGGATTTTGTTGCTGTAATGTGAGATTGTGCAGACACCCTGATGTAAAGTAGAGATGTAACTGATCATTGCCTTTATTTTTATATAAATATGGTGTTAGTGCAAACATTGCACTATAACTTAAGCTGAAGCTAACAGTAATAACTATAAGATCTATCTGAAATAAATAAGTGTACTGAAACAAATACCAATAACTGTATTGCATTGTTTTCTTATGCACAATTACTTCATACCGTCTAGTTCTCTTTTTCGTCCTGCATGTATTGTGCCCCCCTCAGAAAATAACTGGCCCCCCCAGTGGCCCCCCCAGTCAAATTGGTCTAGAACCGCCACTGACAACCAGTGAGGTAAAGGCACATCTTTATATGATCATTATAGTTATAAAAAAATAAGAGAATAAAGTAAACAGGTATAAAATATTATATGACAGTAAAAAAAAGTTGTTATTAATAAACAAGAATACAGATTGAAAGGGGAGTGATTTGTAAAATATCCATAAAGAAAAAGTAAATCTGCTTACAGTTCTGTTTCATCTGGGTGTTGAGAGATGTATCCATAGATCTCTTAATGTTGCTCTCAAAGTGCAACAGATTGATGCCTTTAACTTCAACTTTTAAATACATTTGCACACATCTTGTGTCCATATACTTCTGTTTGGTGGTCACGCCACAACCGTGCACGTGCATGCATGGGCGAGTCATGGTAAAATATCTGGATTAAGAGGTTGCTTTTTCTTTGCACAGCATGAAAGAAAGAAGAAATGAATGGGTTGTGATTTTAGTATTTTTAAGCAGAGGTCAATCATTTGTACGGCCCTCGGAGGATGTTGAAAAAATTGAAATGGCCCTTGAGAGGAAAAAGGTTCCCCACCCCTGTTCTAGAGCAAGAGAGTCGAAGATTAATTTATTATATAAAAGTGAAACATTTAGGAAGAGCATGTTTTTTCGAGACAAATTATGTTATAGCTATTTGGCTCAATACCGTCCAAAGCATCCCCAACCTAAACTTTAAATAATTTCATTAATAGTAAAACCCAATAATTTCATACACGCTTCACTCTACTTTCACACCATAATTAGCCAAACAGCCATAATAAGCGAAAGGCTGATTGGAGTCTATTTCTAAATTGGCACCTCCATGCAGTTAATTGAGGATCTATTTAGAATCAAACCGTGATTCAAAAAAAATAAAATAAAATAGTTTCCCAACCCTGGACTCTTACCTATGTGGATATAGTTTTTGCTTTCGGTAATATATGGGAGAGCTCTCATGGTGGCTGATGCTTGTCTGCTCGAGGAAATACGAGGATCATTCGTCTTTGCCTGAAATTAAAGAAACACATAAGCATACACATGGTTACATAAATATTACTTAAAAAGTCATGAGTCTTTCCTATTCCATCTTTATCCTGGTTACAGTACGATGAAGATAAGCTTCACCATTTACATACTGCCAATTACATGTGCAAGAAGCGGAAGTAAACAAAAACAAAAACATCTGCTGATAGCTCTGCTTGAATTCACTTTAAAAAATGAATTTCAAAAATGTTAAAAGCTTACATTTGAAAAGCGGCCTGTGGTGCCTGTATGAATTGTTAAGAGACTTACAGTGATCGTTAGTTGTGGGTCCCTTGTATTGATTGTTAGCCTTGCCATGCCATTGTTTGCGGTGAAGCCATTCACGGTGCCTGGTTCAACCACAACAGCAACACCTTGTGCCGGAGTGTTGTCAGGATTCACAACTTCGACCTGCCAACACCGACACAAACAGTTCAACAATCAGAAATATGTTTTACTGTCTTATTAGACCACATCTTATAAAGGTCAAAACTCAGTCTTAAAAACTTGCTCTGTTCACGAAATATTATGACTTAGATCGTTTATGGTGAAACAAAGCTTAACGGGTACATTTATCAATTTCTCTGGAATCATAATTAAAATCCATGACAGAAAAATTGCTATGGTCTGTTATTGTCATATAATATAGCAAGATAGAAGTAAAGTATAGGTTTCACAATGTAAGAAATTAAAATCAATGTTGAATGACGTAACTTAGTTTAAACATACTCTAAGCTTAAAACCAATTTAATTTCCGGTTAGCATTGGCTCGTGGCTAACGTTGTTGCTAAATGAATGTACAGTTTATTTTGAAAAGCTTTATTGAAAGGCGTCTCCGTTGTCAACAATGACGTCACTACTGTAACCCAGCTTCTATGAGTAATGGCGCAGCCCTCTAAGCGCTGGGCCCCAATAGCTCTACGAATAGCTGAAAAAGTTATTTTGTATGGGAGCAGATTGCCGGGCCTCCTTCTTATTTATACCAGAAGGAGGCCTGAGGGTGGGGCCCACCTTGCGGGTGGGTGTGGACTACAAGTTGTCAGTGCTGCGCGGGGGCGCAGGGGGATTACCCAATAGCGATAGCCTTAGAGGGTTGCGCCATTTACTCATAGAAGCTGGGGTTACAATAGGTAACCTCAGTATTCTCGCCCTCTCTGCTTCCCCCCACGAACATGGCGCTGTGTTCCTTAATTGCTCTGTTTGTTTCAAAACCACGTTACTTAATCAAAGTACTAGGGGTGTAACGATATCCGTATTCGTCCCGTACCGTCACGTTTCGGACGTCACGGTTCGGCACATGCATTCACACGGTGAATACGCCTTTTTTTACGAGTGGGAAAAAAGTCTGTCACTCAGGGCAGTATTACACTATATATAATCCAGGGGGCGGTATTGCGCCTAAAAGCCAGCCGCCCGTAAATAACAAATGAAGAATAAGAACAAAACACAACAAAACGAACACAATACATGAAGAAGAACATTTAGTAGCTATGGCGAGTTCACACAACACACAGGAGCTTGAAGACCCACCTGCTTCTTTTAAATCAGCTGTGTTGTGGGAACATTTCGGGTTCCCTGTGGACTACAACAATGATGGGGTGCGAGTTGTGGATCGGACGAGGACGGTGTGTCGGCGTTGTTCGACAGCGGTGCGTTATGGTAACACGTCAAACATGCTCAATAACCTCCGAGTCAGTCTCAGTCCCCAGCGAGAGGGTTTTCTCGACGGCAGGTGACATAGTTACCGCCAACAGATCTGCCCTCACTGCTGACAACGTAGACTAACTCATATTTTTGAACAACAACTTGAAAATAGAGTAAAGCTTGAGTACCTTTATTTAGGCATAATAGCCTCACACACTCACAAGTTAATTACACACATTAGACATTGCTCCTAAAGGTACAGATTTTTTTTATATATTTATAGAAATATTATTATTATTTATTTTTATATTTTGACATCAGGAGATGTTATACAGTTTTGTATTGCCTTGTATTGATTGTGATTGAAACACTTTCTTATTATTTATTTAAATATTTTCAAGACATTCTTTTTAGTTGTACAGCTTATTTAAACTCAGCCATTATAAATAATATGGCCATCTGAATGTGCGTGTTACTGTTTGTGGTTTGTTTTTAACTGTGTAATACAGTTAATGATTCCAAATGTTAGAGTTCCTTATTTTCATATAAAAACTTGCACTACTGTTACAAATAAATAACAGCAAAAAAAATTATGCATTTGGGACTTTTCTTTGCTTTTCCTTGTTGTACCGAACACGTACCGAACCGTAACCCCCAAACCGAGGTACGAACCGAACCGTGACTTCTGTGAACCGTTACACCCCTACAAAGTACCCATTTTAACCTTTTCGAGACTACATTGTCTCTTATTTAACTTTCTACTGGACTCGAGAACAACGACCACGTTTCAACAATAACTAAAGAAAATAGTCACTTTTTTCAGCAATGAAACATTTTCTGTGATGGCAGTTCTTAATACATTAGAGATATAGCCATACTTGTGCTTGTGTTATTATAATGTACTTTTTTATAGTACTTTATAAAGTTAATTCAAAGTACTTTACCACAACTTCGAAGTTTGTGGTTTAAAATATTTGGGAGTTTTCTTGAAGTGGATGGTGTAAGGTGATTTGACAATCTGAATATTTCTCAACTCTGCCTCCACCATGTCATCACCTGTTAATAGATGCAGAATCAAATCAAAACAGATTAAAGATTATTTTGTTTACAATGTAATTATATCTTTCAAATGGATACATCATCAGGTTTATTATAGAGACTCAAGGTAGATTTTCTAAAAGACGTACAAAACTCAAATATAAATAAAAAAAAACGTATCCTATCTTTATATATTTATGTTTTCCAACTCTGTCCGTCTTATTTGGGAATAGTCTTAGTCTCTTTCTTACCGTTCTCCGTTAGCACACTGACAGCTACAAATATGGATTTCGTCACCAGTTCTTCAATGTTTCCGATGGTCGTTGTGATGTGCTCTCTCCTCAGCGTGACAGCTCCAACACCTCTCTCAATCTAATGTAACATAGTTCATGTGTCTTAAAATGTAGTATAGTGTTACAGTGAACAGTTGATAGTACTTTACTGAACTTGTAAATTCTGGGTTTTAACGTAGAAAATGCTGGTCTCTCAATTAAAACATCATCAAAATAATGTGAATAACACCACTATTTTTGCCATTGTGGTACACTTTCAACACGCTGAATACATAATATCTGTGAATGCAACATATTAAGTGAATTAACTGCAGATCTTGGAGTTGGAGGAAAATTACTACACATTTTGTGAGTATTTGACTCTTACTGTAAAATACAGTAAGTGTAGAATGTGCTCACCTGCACTCTCTGAAGAGAACTGGGAAAGGTCCTCTTTTGACCATCACGTATGACCCCAAACACAACGTAGGCCATCCCATTCACCTCTTGACCAAACAAATACCTAAATCAAAGAGACGGAATAGTATACATCAAAACAGAGTAATTTTAAACAAAGTAAAAACAAATGGTTAAAGAAACTAAAAGAGCAATAGCGTCAACCAAACCTCTAAACAGCAACCTGCATTCATTCCTACAATCAATCCACCAATCAAACAGTCTCCAAAGCCACAACACAAGAACTTTCTCTTACGTGGCTTTAATGTTGACTGTGAGTTCTTGGTCGTCCACGAAGAAGAAAGCTCTCGTAGGATTCAGTTTAACCTCAATACTGGGAAGCACTGAAAAATGATATTTATGGTTTTACCGATTAAATCCAAGGCAAGATATATAGCACCTTTCAACAAAAGGCAAGTCAAGTTCATTACAAAAATGAAAAACATTAAGAGCATTAAGAAATAGTGTAGCGGAAAACAATTATAAAATGGCATTTAAAAACAGTCATTAAAATACCAAGAGGATCAAAAAAAGATAATAACACAGGTATAAAATACATGAATAAGAGTTACAGTGCAGTGTTAGATGTAACTGTAATGGGAGACTCACCATATTCTTTGACCTCAAACTCTGCTTGAAAGCTCTGCTGTGGGTTGCTCCGGAACCTCGTGACGATCTTCCACAGTCCGTGACTAAACATAGAAACACACAAACACACAATGTTTAAATACAAATGTAGAGAAGTGACAACCCAGCTAGACATTTTTGGTTCTAAAAACATTCTGAGAATGTTACCATTCACTGTTCTAGGCAGTGGCGTTTTTATATGTACAAAAGTGGTGGGGCACAAAAAACTTAGATGTCTATAAGCTTCTGCAGTGAGGTGCATGGCTGGTGAGGCTCTGGCACTGACTCTTCAGGTTTACAAATATTATATTTTGACCTAAATCAAAATATTATATTATTTTCAAAAGCTTTTTTTGTCTGATGCTTCAATTACTTTTAAACAGACAGTTCAACAGAAGGATACCCAAAACATGTAATTTTATCATTTAAATATTGAATTGTTCTCTCTTAGTAAGATCCCATTTTCAATAAAATTGCAGTCTTACCTTGACTTGAAGATTAAGCCCATTTGCCTATCCTTCTGGACAAAAATCTCTATTACTTTTTTGTAAAAGTCCTCCTTATCTTCTTGTAGTTTCAAAAGTCTATCATAAATCTAATCTAATCGATAGATTTATGATTCGAAAATGATAAAAGTAGGGTAGACATGTGGATATTAACCGGCTGAACAAAACGTTCATTTATCTAACAGGTTTCGTTTCCCACAGATCTTATTTGGAGCTATTTTCTAAAATCCTATGGAGAAATCTCATTGCTTTTTTGTCGAGGGAAGCCATGCGCAGCTTTTTAGGACGCGTCACTGCAGCTCTCTCGTCTCCTCTTCACACACCACACTTTTCGCGGCACATGTACTTACAGCCAATCAGCTCTGAATGATGTGAGATGACGTATGGTGGGGATGGCAGCTCAGTGCCCCTATGGTCATTATTTTGTTGTCACACACATTAAATAGGAAAATACTCTGAGCATGCGCAGTGTAGTTTTTACAGTCACCATTCACTTAGACAGTGAGAGGGAGGGGCAGGATCGGGTTTTGTCCCACATGGCTCTAAACAGCTCAATAGGCACACACTGTAGACACTAATTAGAAGAACGCAGACTAAAACAGCAATGAGACGAATCAGATGATTAAACATGATCTTCAAATATATGTTTTAATTTATTTTTTTGCATTTTTTTGTAATCATTATTTTTAATACTTTCGGCTGACATCTTAAGAAAGTGGTGGTGCCCCACCACTTTCTTAAGATGATTTTGATAACATTGTTCGAACATTTTGCCCTACTATTCTTAAAAAGTTTTTAGCTGGAGGTTTTAATTAATTTTTAATCCATAAATGTTAAGAATGTTTTTAGAGAACGTTATCCTACCTTTCAGAAGAACATTCTGGGAACCAAAATAAAACGTCCCGTTGAAAACGTTTTAAGAACAGTAGGGCATAATGTTCAAACAATGTTATCAAAACATCTTAAGAAGGTTATCAAAAACATCTTAAGGTTATCACCAACCATTTTAGGAATGTTTTTAAAGACCGTTATCCTACGTTTCAGAAGAACATTCTGGGAACCACACGGAAAATATGGTGACATCATATTTTTTTTGAAACATCCTTTTCAAACAAAAGCAACAAGTTTGTTTTTTAAAGCGCTCTAGAAATAAATCTGACGTTGACCATGATCGTGTTAATATTTGCCATCACAGGAACGTTTTATAAAAAAAGAATAACATCCTGAAAACATTTTCAGAATGTTGCCTGGAGAATGTTCTTCATTAGTTATCATGTAACATTGAGGGAACGTTTTATAAAGAACATATTTAATGTGTTACCCCAACAACGTCCAAAAAACATCCTCTGAATGTTGCAGTTAAAACGTTATGTCTTAGTTAACCTTATAGGAACATTATTTGAAATAATAAACTTCCTATAAAGGTTATTTGAACATCAGATTAAAATGTTTCTTTAGAACATTATTAGAATGAAAATGAAAAAAATGTGCTGCTGAAAATAATTATTAGTGCCCGACAGAGAGCAGTCACCACAGAAACACTTTAAAGGTGGGGTAGGTAAGTTTGAGAAACCGGCTCGAGATCACTAGAATTTGAAAATACACAGCCGGAGAAAATCTGCCACTTCCTCACAGAGCCCCTCCTCCAACACACATGACCAATGAGGGCACGAGATAAGTGTGTGCCCCGATGGGAGGCTGACAGGCAGGTAGGCCATCCAATTGGTTGTACTTTTTACAGTATTACGGCTTCTACAGATGACATTTTTGTATGGATTTTTTGTCAAAGCACTTCAGATGTTCATTGCTATCGGGATGTTAAGAGCATTCCATGGAATATAACAAAAAGTGTATCTCGAGCCGGTTTCTGAAACTTACCTACCCCACCTTTAAAGGTCTAAAATGAAACGTGTTCAGGTTAGTACCATAGTAGGAAGTACAAGTATTAGTATTGTGTATTTTTCCACTAATTAGTTTTACTGTACAGTTCATAGGAAAAAAATGTGGCCTATTTCTGTTGAATCTGTCCATTTACAATTACAGTAACGTTTGGATTGTAATAGATAAAGAAATGAATAAATTAAATATTGTGAGATGAAAATATAATGACTACAAGAAGACTGTGCTATCAATCCTTAATCATTTCAGCCAGAAAGTGAATATGCTACAGTACTTTAGCACATTCAGATGTGAAATGTAAAAGTTTAAATTGCATGATCTCTATAGTAGATTTAGCCTTCAAAGCAAAGATGGCACTTTTTGCAATCTAGTTTATCCTGTTAGTCTGTCTCATCATGTAGGCACATTCTGTATAATTTGAAATCCAAACTTGTTGGTTTATCAGTATTTATATATAACAGAGACTGAAAAAAAAACAACAATTAGAATCGGCTGATTCTAATTCACACCTGGATAGGGACTATGGATATTAAGTTAGCCTCTTTGAATATTAAAATCTCCTAATTTGGGATCAATGAAGTACATCTTATTATCTTATCTTAACAGAACTACGCCTCTACATTGCGTACAGTGCCCATAAGCTATGGCTCCCCCCCCCAATCAGGTAAGTTGAAGTGTCCCGGGGGACAGGGGGATTTTCTGAACTGACACTTGACCTGCCGTGACAAAAAAACAAACTGCCTGACGATAATTAGCCATCACCATGTCAAACTAACAAAGTTAAGTTTTGATTGTGATTATTACAGCTTACAGATCATGAAAATCACTAATCCTGTATTTCAAAATAGCACAATATTCGAATAAGACCAATCAAAACAGGATTTATAATACAGATATTTTGACCTTCTGAAAAGTTTGTTCATTTATTTACTAAAATCTTGCCTAGGGCAGCAAATTGGTCAGAAAGTAAAACTCAACATCCACTTCTTCTGTTGACATAACAAATAGTCATACTCACAACCATATATTTTCAGTTTATGTCGTTCTGATCCAGTGTTTTTCCCTTACATTCATCATCTTGGAAGTCTTTCTTACAAGATATTTTGGTTAGTTCTTTTTCAAACACTACATTTGCAACATGGAAATTCATTGTAGAGAACCCAACATAAACAAGATAAACTACTAACCTGATAAGTTCACCGAGTTGGTATTTTCCAGAGTGGATCCCTGATTTCAAAGAGACTCCATAAAGTGGTAAAATGATGCCTTCAGGGGTCTAAAAAATAACAATATATAAAAAAACAGGTGAGCAGCAGCACGTGAACACATCAACAGCAGCATTAGCGAGGCAGAGGCAGGCAGATCTGGCGGCTTAAATAGGGCGGCAAATGTAGGAGAATGTGTTTGGTTGGTTGTAAGAGGGACGAGGTGCGTCACGTGTTAATGTATCATGGTGCTCGAGTTGACTGTCTGAACTAGCTCGCAGGCTTCGCCCTTTTTAATGCATGTCTCCATGTGCTTGGTCATTGTCTCCATTGAGACTTTTTCAATTTCAGCTACTCCTTAAATATATCTATCTACAATTTAAGGAAGTGGCTGTTTAATAAGCAAATCAACCACTAGAGCAGGGGTCTCCAACACGTCGATCGCAAGCTACCGGTAGCTCGCGAGCCCTCAATAGTTCGCCAAGCAAATCAAAAATGTAAAAAATACACACAAAAAAAAGGAAATAAAATAAAAATAATCTACGCTAGGCATGAACGAAACCTCAATCATAG
Source organism: Champsocephalus esox (assembly GCA_036324585.1). NCBI lineage: Eukaryota > Metazoa > Chordata > Actinopteri > Perciformes > Channichthyidae > Champsocephalus > Champsocephalus esox. The sequence goes on along the minus strand of CM070488.1, from coordinate 27,796,356 downwards.
CGAATCCTAGGCATAATGCCTGGCAAACTTATCTAGTATCCTATCCATGTGAACCTGCTTTATTTGGGGGTGGACCTCACATACTCTAGGGGGGTCCGGGGGCATGCTCTCCCGGGACAATTTTGTTTTTAAATGTTGAAGTTAAATACATCAAGCTGATGCACTTTGAGCAGACTACACATTTTCTGGGATTTGTTAACACCATTGTCCTGAACACATATTTGTAGAAAGGTAGAACAAGACCCAAAACAGCTCAGAAGGGTTAAAGGTAAGCATAATGTTAAAATGTGCTAAATATATACACTGCAAAAGCAAAAAACAAAACAAAAAAAGAGGAGTAAAAGTAGCTCACGACTTGTTTTATTTTTTGAAAGTAGCTCTCATCCTAAACAAGTTGGAGACCCCTGCACTAGAGGTTAGCAAGTGATAGGACAGGTGTTCCTAAAGTAACACATCCCAACAACTCACAAGGTTGGCTGTGTTTTTATTTTTATTTTGATCATTTCCGGGGAATTAAGAATTTGTAATACAAAGAGCCTTGGTATATGTGTTTATCAAAAATCGGAAAACAATACCACAATCTCAGTGTCAATATCCTCTGGTTGTAGTCACACTCTCCACGGGCTCATACGGGGAGTAACAGCAAATATCCTGTAAAGAACTGACATAGAAAAAGAGTGGACTTAAGACCTTACTTTTTGATAAAGCTTATAGTTGGGGCTGGCTAGGGTTATGGTTAGGGTTAGACGTACTTTGGACCAGCCCCTAGTCATAGTGCTATAGGCTTATGGCGCGTTTCCACTGCAGCGTGGAGCTGTGACGTCAGCGGCCCGTTTTTGGTTGCGTTTCCACTTGGCCTAGTACCGGCTAGCGGGTCTTAATTCACAGTCTTTCTGGCCCCATAAAATCGTGGTTCTAGGGCCAGGAACAACCAGGCTGAGTCGGGCTGAGTATGCTAAACTAGAGAGAGAATCGCTGGCAAGGGGTCTACAACTACAACAAAATGAACATATTTGACCGTGATTTAATTGTAATACACGTTTCAAAATGATGCCGAAGTAACAACATACTGATACCGGTTAGTAAAAACCATGAATTAATGCTTTGAGTCTGCAGACAGACGGCAGGCGAAAAACCCTTTAAAATGCGTGTTGTCTAATGGAGATTGGCTAAGCTAACGCAGTTTATGCTCCGACCGTCCACACTCACAACAACGGCCTATACAGACATAAATAAACCAGCGACTGTATTCGCTATGACACAGAGAGTCTGTGGTTTGTACTTGTTTAATTTTTATCTAGTTTTCTGAACAGATATGAGGAGCTGTGAGCTCTGAGGGCTAACAGCTAACGTGTTGTTTTTCTGGGGTTCTCATTGAAGATGACGTCACGGCTCCGCCTACACTGCATTACTATAGTTACTACCCCAGTTCCTAAACTGTAATAGAAACGCGCCATAAAGTGAGCCGGTCCTAACAAGGCCAAACGAGGCCTAGCCATACCGAGGGAGGCCGAGCGAGGCCATGTAGTGGAAACGCGCCATTAGACGGCCTCTCTTTTCCACTGCCTCTCTATCTTTATGCACTGATCTCCAATACATACTAACTTGGCAAGTCCACATTTTTCGCACTCTTTCGTCTTGCAAAAAGCCACATTCAATCATTGTATCTACACTATTGTGGTTGAACCTGTTGCAGTTGTCCTAATTGAAGTCCGCTGCTACTATGTTTTAAAGGTCCCCTATTATACTCTTTTCCAACAATACATTATAGGTCTCAGCTGTGGCGAGCCGTGACTTTTATACCTAGGCCCTCTGACCCCCAACCCTTCGCTCGAAAAGTTATTAAGTCACAGCGTATACTTCAGCGGAATATCAAAACAACGGCCCGGGGTGCAAAACGCATCAATGAAAGCGACCCTCTACCACACAAAACGACACCTGTAAATAACCCAATTTGTGTTCTTTGAAATTGAAAAGGATATTGCATTGTGTTTGTTACTTTCGTTGCAGTTGTATGTCTTAAGTGTAATTTGGCATGCTTTTATTTTGAAGGCGAGTTTACGCTGTTGACAGGAATTTGCTGTTGCTATGGAAACAAGAAAAGCTTCACAGCCCATTTAGAGGGAAGATATGATTGGTCAATTGTAGCCTACTGTCATTTGACATTACTCTCTCGTTCAGTTACTGTAGCGGGCCCATTTACAGCAGGACCACCAACAGCTCCTCTCTTCACAGTAACTCGGCTAAAGGCGCTTCTTTCATTTAACCCTTCACATTCAAACAGAAACTGAATAGGCAGATTCGAAGGATTTATTTATTTGGAAATGTTATTTTAAATACAATTAAATCAAGTTATTTTGGTAAAACTAATGACAAATATAACTAAAAATATATATATTTTTAAATATTATTTTGTAGAACATTTTAGGCCCTGACGACTCGCCACTGGGTATATAAAACATGTCTCTGAAGTGTTTGGCTCGAAACACCAAACAGATCATTGCAGCATTACCCATAATCCCCTCTGTTTCAGCCCTGTTTCAAAAGTGCTGATTCTCTGTCTGTTACTTTAGATGAAAATAAGGAGCCCCTCCCCACGCCCCTCTGAGAGATATTTGGTTACAAAGAACACAATGGTGATCTAGGAGGAGATTCAGGTGAGGGGGGGTGGGTTACCTTGGTTGGTGATTGGCTAATGGTTACACAAGCATACAAATACATTATGACGTCAACAAGTGCCCTTAAAAAAACGGTTTTTATGCTGGATCAGGACAAAAAGAGAGCAAATCTTTATTACTGAATCTTTCCGAAGGGGACACATATGTATATATAAAATACATATAAAAGTGGATTTTGCACAATAGGTCACCTTAAAGTCATATCGTTTTATTTTTTCACTGATTAATTGAGAGTTATTATCCTAATCAGTCCCTGTTGGAACATTTGTAATTTGTGATATAGGGCTTTATGGATAAATATTACTTGATTTGTTGATTAATGAATAAACTCACCTCTGCTGTTGGGGGTGTAGAGGGTCTTGTCAGTTTGGATGAAGATATACCCAGACTGAAAGGAGACCAGGACAACCTTCTCAAGCAGTCGGTCAGGGAACCGAGCGTGCAGATACACATACTGCTTAATGCTGGGATCCTTACTGAATTCTCCAGTAGGGATCTGAATCATTATGAAGAAATACAAACAGTGTATTAGGAGCAGGGTGTGTACATGATGTGCATTTTTTAATTAATAGATCATCTTAGAAAATGCAACCGAGTTATAGCGCATCACTTACCATTATCTGTACCAGCGCCTGGAAGTTATCTGTACTGGTAAGCGTCACAGATGCATTTGCCAGCATCTTGTTTTTGGTTGGATGGTTCCACACACGGATGTCCACCCTTTTGTCTGCACCTGTGCAGTCCTGACACTCCACAAACATATTTTCTGCTGTGCCTACTCTCAACAAGTTGGGGGCAGACATCACCTCCCTGCAAAGCGGGGGCGGAAAAGAAGATATATATTAATGTGATGTCACTGAGCAGAAAGAACCACATGCTGTTTTGGATGTACTGAAAAAAAAGAGTTCAACAATATTACTTCAGTTCACACACAAAACAACCTTTTTTAAATGAATTACTCACCTTGAATTAATAATGCCTCCATTTATTTCCATTCACAGAACGGGTTTGAAGTGTTTCAAATAGTAACGTTTAAAAGAATATTCATGTGTTTTGGAAATAGTGAGCATACAAATAAATATATGGGATACTGCAGTGGTTCCCGACCTTTTTCAGTCAGGCCCCCCTTGTGTAATTGGAAATATTTTCGAGCCCCCCCTTATCCGGTTCCCACCGCGATTGGTAGAATTAATTGTATATAGTTGTAAAAACATTAAATTTTCTCTGCTATTAATAACGAGACAAAAAGATCCAACTATAATTTTATATTTTATTATGGATTGAACATGAACGAAAGTGCTTGTATTGGCAGATGATCCCGTGCCACTGTGAAATAATGAGGCCTAATTGAAACAATTACAAATACTGCTTATCGATCTGGTTCTTTAACAGTATTTGTATAGGTTATTTTTGTTCTTTTTTAGTGGACAAACTAAACAAATTAGAAACATAATTCACATTTATTCATTTGATGTATAGTGTGGATTATGGGCTGCTAGCACACATAACATACCTGCAGTGGTGATGGTAACTAAGTAGATTTACTCAAGTACTGTACTTATTTTGAGGTACTTAAGTATTTCCACTTTTGCTTCTTTGTAATTCTGCTCCTCTACGGTCCAGAGGTTCATGAGTTTTGTATATGTGCTTAAAGTGAATGTCCAGCATGGATTGCACACACTGACAAATCTTGTTACGGTGTAGAGCGAAGGAAGCAGGTAGGACCCAAATGCAGATTAAAGAGAAAAGAATTCCTTTATTTCAAGGCTATATATATATATATACATATATATATATATATATATATATATATATATATATATATATATATATATATATATATATATATATATATATATATATATATATATATATATATACATATACATATACATATATATATATATATATATATATATATATATACATATATATATATATATACACACATATATACACACACACACAGGCAGAACAGAACACTCACCGAGGACAAGCCAAATCACAAGACGAACCAACACTCAACACTGGGAGACAGGGGAATTTAAACACAGGGTAACTAGACACAGGTGGGAACAATCAGGAAATTAGACGCACCAGGGAAACTAACGACAGGAGGAAAAACACAGGGAAAAGGACCAGACAATATACCAAGCGGAAAACATGACGGGGAGAACAGCAAAACACCCAAACCAAGACATAGAAAACATGACAAGACAATAATCGTAACAGAACCCCCCCCTCAAGGGACGGATTCCAGACGTCCCTAAAATACCAAAACAGTCCCATAAACGTCCAAAAAACAATGTCCAGCAGGGTGGGTGGAGGGGGACCGGAGGAGGGACATAAAACTAGGACCACCAGGGTGGGTGGAGGGGGTCAGGAGGAGGGACGCAAAACTAGGGCCACCAGGGTGGGTGGAGGGGGTCTGGAGGACGGGACTGAACTGACCGCCCAGGGGCACGGCAGAGGACCAGGAAGGGGTCTCGGGCGGACGGCCCGGGGGCAAGGCAGAGTACCAGGAAGGGGTCTCGGGCGGACGGCCCGGGGGTAAGGCAGAGTCCAAAAAGGGGGATTCGGGCGGACGGCCCGGGGGCCAGACAGAGTCCAAGATGGGGACCATGGAGGGGCGAAGGCAGCGGCAGGAAGAGTCAGGGGGCCGGGCCCGAGGGCGAGGCCCGCTGCACTCAGGGGGCCGGGCTCGAGGGCGAAGACCAGACAGCTCCGCAGGCCGGGCAGGAAGGCACTGACGGGACAGCGCCGGAGGCCGGGCATGACCCGGTGTCGGAGCTGGTGGGACAGGCCTCGGCAGGATCCCCCACGGAAGAGGACCAGGACACGGGATTGGCAGGACCCCCGGCAGGGGAGCAGTCGGTGGGGCCTCCAACAGCACAGGACAAAGGGTTGGCAGGACCCCCGGCAGGAGAGCAGACGGCGGGACCCCCAACGGGACAGGACAAAGGGCCGGCAGGACCCCCGGCAGGAAAGCAGTCGGCGGGGCCTCCAACGGCACAGGACAAAGGGTTGGCAGGACCCCCGGCAGGGGAGCAGACGGCGGTACCTCCAACGAGAAAGGAGAAGGAGCTGGCAGGCCCCCCGGCAGGAGAGTAGACGGCGGGACCTCCAACGGGACAGGACAAAGGGTTGGCAGGACCCCCGGCAGGAGAGTAGTCGGCGGGGCCTCCAACGGGACAGACATACGACTGGCAGGACCTCCGGCAGAGGAGTAGTCGACGGAGCCCCCAACGGGACGGGACCCGGAGTAGGGACCCGAGAGGAGACTCGAGAGGAGACTCGAAAGAGGAACCAAGGGGGAACTCGAGAGGGGACTCGAGAAGGGACTCGAGAGGAGACTCGAGAGGAGACTCGAAGGGGGAACTCGAGAGGGGACTCGAGAGGGGAACTAGAGGAGGGACTAGAGGAGAGACTAGAGGAGGGACTAGAGGAGGGACTAGAGGAGGGACTAGAGGAGGGACTAGAGGAGGGAACTCGAGAGGGGACTCGCGAGGGGAACTAGAGGAGACTGGAGAGGGGACTCGAGAGGGGACTCGAGAGGGGACTCGAGAGGGGACTCGAGAGGGGACTCGAGAGGAGACTCGAGAGGGGACTCGAGAGGGGACTGGAGAGGAGACTGGAGAGGGAACTCGACAGGGGACCTGTGTCGGTCGGTACGCCGACAGGACTCGGGGAGCTGGCGTCGGCTGGAGAGCCAGCAGGAGACGAGGTGCTGGAGTCGGTCGGTACGCCGACAGGACACGGGGAGCTGGTGTCGGCCGGAGACGAGGGGCTGGAGTCGAAACCATGGCTGTTGGGGACCAGCACTGGAGCCGGAACCATGGCTGTTGGGGCTCGGGCTGCTAGCCTGGCCTTGCGACGACTCCTCTTAGCAGCTGCCTGAATACTCCGTGGACCTCCATAAGCCAGACGAGTTCCGGAATACGACTCCTGGACAGGAGCAGGAACTGGGGCAGAAGCACGGGTTGACTTCAGGCGGAACCCACCAAGGCGTATGGTGCCAGATTTGGAATTGGGAGACATGGAGCTAGCATGCCTAGGGCTAGCAGGCCGGGAATCACATGCTTGAAGGAAGTCCAAAATCCAGTCAGGTAAGAACTCAACAAAACATGGTTTCTCTGCTGCCAACCGGAGCGCCTCTACCAGAGCGGCCCTCTTCTGCCGAACACTGGACGCTCCCTTCCACCAATCGAAGCAGCAAGCCAGATAGAAGGTTAAATGCTGCAATTCAACCTCCCATGGATCATCTGCTGGGTCCATTTGTGGTTGGTTCGTAATGTTACGGTGTAGAGCGAAGGAAGCAGGTAGGACCCAAATGCAGATTAAAGTGAAAAGAATTCCTTTATTTCAAGGCTATATATATATATACAGCAGAACAGAACACTCACCGAGGACAAGCCAAATCACAAGACGAACCAACACTCAACACTGGGAGACAGGGGAATTTAAACACAGGGTAACTAGACACAGGTGGGAACAATCAGGAAATTAGACGCACCAGGGAAACTAACGACAGGAGGAAAAACACAGGGAAAAGGACCAGACAATATACCAAGCGGAAAACATGACGGGGAGAACAGCAAAACACCCAAACCAAGACATAGAAAACATGACAAGACAATAATCGTAACAAATCTATTGATTACATTGACAAAGATCCAGCACTGGATCAACACAATATTTCATCATATCTCTAGACCAGGGTTCGGCACCTCCTGGCACGTATGCCACAATTGGCACGCGGCACCGTAACCAGTGGCACACTAGGAATTCTGGGACGGGTGGCGCAGTGGTCTGTGCATCTGATCATCAGATCAAGGTGTGAAACCCGCCGCTGCTGCGTCTGTAAAGCCGTTGTGTCCTTGGGCAAGACACTTCACCTGAGCATCTGGAAAAGCGCTATAATAAATGTAAGTTATTATTAATAAGTGAAATAAGTGTGCAAAATACTTAAATTGTATTTTCGGATCCTGAACGAGACCGCCGCCAGAGCGCGTCTCCCCGTTGCAGAAGGAAGCCATGCACGCAACGCAGCCCCACTCTCTAACTCCAGGCGACTTTCTGCCGCTTTCCTCCGTGGTGCAGTGCTGATCGTTCCACCACGGAGGAAAGCTGCTGCGCCGGCACTTAACAAATTGCAGTACCCATAAGGAGCTGTACAAATGCCGCAATTTTTTGCGTGGCTGCGATTTGCTCATCTCTCAACAAAATAATATGCTACAAAGGGGCGGACTGGCCATCTGTGGCATCTGGCCTTATTATTATGCCGTTTGAACCAATTATTTTAATTTGTTTAAACGGCATCATGTAGTTGCGCTGAAAGAAAGAGGTCCACACACTGCTTCCCGCCCTCGTGTTTACAGTTCACGAGCATTGAGCTCTTCAAACCCCCCCCGTTGTCAATTCACGATTGTCGGCACGCTGATCAAAACATAAAAAATGTTGAATGTCACTTCATATCAAAAAGGTTGCCGACCCCTGCTCTAGGCCCTTGCTCTGTGGCATTTTGCATCGTTTTGCAAACTCTAAACAAAAAATGAGGCCAACTTATTGGCATCATTTGAAACACCACATGACCTTGCATTTTGTCACACAGAGTGGACTGTAGCTCCTCATTATGAAAGATACAAGTTAAGGTAAATCCAAAAGCTTTTTGAATAATATGAATGTAGCGACCACCAATAGTTGCTCCGATTACAGTTTAACCAATAACAATGTGTATACCAGGAAGATGAGCAAAAACAAAACATAATATATCTGATGTATATATATATATGTTTTCTGAGAAATTATTCCAGCAGAGCTGCAGTTAGTAAAGGTACGACATGTCGACTTACAATGGAGCTCCATCAGCACGAGAAGTCAGGAAGACGAAGGCCAGAGAGGCCAGCAGCCATAGCAGAGTCTTCCTCATCCTCCTACCTGATCCTGATCCGCTGTCAGTGAAGTGGTGCAGCATCCTCCTTTTATCCTCTCACTGCCGCCTCACCTCGCGTAGTCTTTCTGTACATGTGTACGAACACAACCACATACACACCATTTCCCAGCAGCAGTTGAGAAACTGATAAACATGAGGTCCACTTTGAGGAAAAAGATAAACAGTAGAAAATCAATACGGGGTTAACGTGTTTGACTAACTTTGGAGCATAAAGTTGAATGACCAGTTCAAAATTGCTATCAAATAACTTCTGCATTTATGTTTTCTTTTTAAACTTGTTCTTCTTTTCTTGTTTGGGAAATGTTACTAATGTTTAATCATGATACAGTACTGTAGCATTCAATCTGCCAACAGTCAATGTTAGAGGAAAAAGAAAGAAAGCGGCCAGAGGGTTTGTCCATCATGTTGGAGGGAGAGGGTTTGTGCACATGTTGATATTGATGCTTATTGGATTCAATCCAAAAGGACTTATACACATTTTAAATTACGTTTAAAAGGGCACATTTTTCATTTGACATTTATCAGTTGGCCAGATTTACAGTCTATCAAAAGTTCAAAGTTGGTTTCAATTGTTGTTTTTGCACCTTTAAAAGTTAGACACCATTGTTTGGTCTCTTATGAGTTTACACCTAACAGGAAAGTAAGAAAAGAAAATGATTCTGTCTACAACTGCTATAGTAGAGTAAGCTTATCTCTCCACAATTTGACATTAATTCTTCATGTTTCCATTCATTCTTGATAAGCCTCACACTGTGATCAAAACTTCTGAAGCAATGGAGACAGGACTTTGATGCCAAACACTGACAGTTTATTTGGAGAACAAGATAAAGCACTATAACACCTCTATCAGCTGACGCCAACAGGCAGAATAGGGAGACACAACGCTGAGAGCACAGCAGCCCAAGGTTGCAGGAGCTCATTGTACAAACTGATAAACTGGATCAACGTTATGGGCCTAGGAAAAATATTTCCCCAACAGTTCTATACCTTTTTATCAATTTTGATAAACAAAACATACCCCAATAATGACATTTTTCAAATCACTAATACATTAGATTCTTCAGACAGGGTGTTGGCATTCCACTCATTTCAAAACAAACATATTAAATAAACATTTAAGATTGAAACAGTCTATCATAATCCTACACACATATATTCCATAGTGTTTGGAGTAAAAGTATAACAATTAACATACATGAAATAAGACAGGAATACAATAACACAAATCATTTAATCCAAGCACACTTTATCATGTATTTATCAATTAGCAATATTATAAATGTGTATTATCAATATAGTAGATGCAAATCTTACTCATTACCCTATTACATTTAAAAGACTTTGTACGAATAAAGGTATTCTGATTCTGAAGTTAAACACCTTTTATGTTATCAATTACCCGGCACTATAAATAATCCAAGATTTTGATTTAAAAGGCTATATATTTTAAAGTATTCAGTCTATAAATGTAACATTGTAGAACTATCTGACACGATGGGCTCACAGGAACTCAGACGCACGATTCAGTTTCAAATGAAAAATATATACATTTATTAGGCAATAAGGGTTGACTGTGTAATAATCATGCCTGTTATTAATGTCAAATGTTATATGTTGTATTATATAACAAAATAGACATTTATAACATATTATAAATGTCTATCTTTAAATAAAAATATTAAATAGATACCTTTACATCCTAAACAGAAGGTCAAAACGTTAATATGTTACATGACAAACAAAAAAACGAAACATTGAAGACATATATAGGCTATATACAGATGTTTGCTAATGTATCCCTCTTATATCCATCAGGAATTAATATTAAATGATGAATTAACATTACCTCAGCACTGCATAAGTGTGGTCGTCAGTCATATTGACAAAGAAGCACTATTATATTGTATATTGTATATTATGCGGCGTTTAAAAGGACGGTATTTCGCTTGTCAGATTCAGATTTCGCGGGTGTGCCGCGTCTATGACGCTATCGCGTAGAGCTACGTCGATCCTTGCGTAATGCGGAAGTGGGTGTGGTTAAATCTAAACTGGGTTGGAAAAACCAGCGCCATATAGATAGAAGAGTTACGACAACGGAAGTCCAAAAACGGTTATCGTCACGTGGTTCATGTAGACGAGGATCGTTCCCCGGAAGTTCATGGCGGGCAATGTGAATGCATTGATAACAGGAGATAGAACTACGATGTTTGATAATTATTAGTGAATAAAGGTTTTGATTTGCAATATTTATACAACAAATCGATATGTGTATGTATTTACATCAATATGTTTAAAAAAATAAAATAGAATTTGCTAATATTAAGTGATAATATTAGGATTAGTGTGAACAACTAGTTTACATGTTAGGCTAACAGTGCCTTGGTTAAAGAGCCTGCTGCTGTTTATTTATAGCTTTGAATTCTTTAAACCAATATTATCTTCTTAAACTTGTATGGTAGTCAGGAGCATCACGTTCTAATGTTTATTGATATATTTAGAGGGAGGGGATCTAAAGTAATGCTCTAAAATTCAGATTGGATACATTTCTACCATTTTCTTAAATTCATGGTAGTTTCAGTAATCCCCTGGTAATTGAGGACACAAGTTATCTAAATGACTAATGTCATCTTTATGGCTTTCAGAAAGGACAGGAGACCGACAGGTGACTATCAAAGGACTAGGAGCAGCAGCAGCAGCAGCAGCATGATGATGATGATGATGATGATGATGATGATGATGATGATGATGATGATGATGATGATGATGATGATGATGATGATGATGATGATGATGATGATGATGATGATGATGTTAAATGTGTTGTTTTAGGAACATCCATTGCAAATACATGGAATTCAATAAACATTGAATAGCATGCATGCAGTTTGTCTGTGGCCGTTTCCTCCGTGTTGTCCTGGTTTGCTGTGCTGCCTCCTAGTCGCCACCATGGTTTGCTGTGCTGCCTGGGGGTGCTCAAATCGCTCAGAGAAAGGAGTACAAATGTACGGCTTCCCCACTGACACAGAGCGGAAGAAAAAATGGCTGGCTCAAGTCAGCAGGAGCAATTTCACGACCAACAGCAAAAAAACATGTGATGTAATTATATACAAACACTGCATTTGCACTTTTTCACAAAACGAAAACCACACCATTGGGAAAGCTTAATGTTTTGTTTAATACAAAAAAACAGGGAAAGGCTTGAAAAACACTGAGAGTTGAGACTCAGGGTGCAGGGTGAGGGTCTCAGTGCAGGTATTCAGGCTCCATTGAATCCCCCTCTGGTTCTTGTGCTGAAAGAGGGAGTAACAGACAGGAGAAAGGGTTATACACACATATCACACCTATTGGATGGGAAATTGCCTTGGGGAGATAAGGTGTTTACTTATATAAAACAGTAGTATTAAACTTACCTTGTGTTTTCACTCTCACTTAAGTCCCTCTCCCTTTGCCATCAATCCAGAATCAGCTGAGCTGCAACATTATACAGACGGGTAATAATCAACATAATCACAAGGACACAATATGGCTCTGCTAAAAACACTCACTCTTACACGCACCAAAGTTATATTTATCTAATATTTAACTCCCTCCACCCCCCGCATTCAATCCCGTTTAGAAGCCCCTCTTCTCTAATGCAACATGTTGGACGAAATGACATTAAGAGAACGGAATTTACAATTAAAAGGCTGTTCAACGTGTGTTGCTAACTTGCTTCGAGATGACGTAACTCTCAGTCTATATGGCGCTGGGAAAAAAGATAGACGCGGCCGGGTCAGATGATTCTTTCACACACACATACGGGTATTGGGCCGAGGGCGACACCGTACTTCCGGTATCTGCCATTTTACGCGAGGTGCAAGCAGGCCAAGGGTTTAGCCGTACACCTTCTAGGTGTTGCTAATATTCCTGTACTGAATATCATAGTCTATTGCCTTAATCAATATCTAGTCAACTCTAAAATACCACATATATGCAATGGCATGATAATATTATTGTGACAAGTGGGGTATTCACCTGGTGTTTCCAGAAATTAGACGTAGATGCAGCCAAAATCGACGAAGGCCACTTTCGAGGGTAATTTTTCCATACATCTGCAGGCAGTCTGTAAGGGCAATCCAACAACCCACACAGCTCTAGTTTACGCTGGTAACGACCTAGAACACACCCCTCAAGTCCAGAGATATAATCCGAAGACATGCAGCGATTTCTTCGGTCGTTAATTCAGAAAAAAAACCTAGTGCGCTCTGCCTGGCTACGTTAGCTAGCTGTTTATATTTGCACCTCCAGGATATTTGCACCTCCAGGAAAATATGGCGAGCAGTCAGTGGGATTTCTCCATAGGATTTTGGAAAATAGCTTGAAATAAGGTCTGTGGAAAACGAACCTGTTAGATAAATGCACGTTTTGTTCAGCCGGATAATATCTACATGTCTACCCTATTTTTATCATTTTCGAATCATAAATCGAATCGATAGATTTATGATCGATAGATTTATGATTAGCATAAGTTCGTTCATGATGGCTCACTTCAGTGATAGTGATGACATCGTTGCGAAATTATTAACCGAGTCATTTTCAAGATTGAGTTACAATGATAAACTGGAGTGTCAATGGATCAGCTGCATGACCCGCCATCAAGTGCTTCACAGTGGGGGCCTAAAAGTCACGGCTCGCCACCGGAAAGCAGCTATTGTAAATGCACTGACATGGCATTAAGTCCCACTTGTCACAGAGACCTGCTTGTTGGTGTGTTTGGAGACAAATCTTTCTTGGCAATTCCACTGTTGAGAATGTCTTCTTGTTCACCATCTAAAGGGAGAAACATAATGATAAACCACTATACTGTATAATGCAGCCATGTCATTCTTCAAGGTAACTCACCTACACCTTTATTAGTGGGGTCTAGAATTACAATCTTAGGATCTTTTACTAGTACACCTTCAGGCTGGAAAAACAACAGTTAGGACAAACATTAGAAATCACAATAATTTGCATAACTTTTTGAGTAGTCTTTGTAAGTCAAGTATGGTCCGAATTTAAATAAGGTATTTATATATCAATAAGATGCATTTCATAAACATAAAAGTTTACGAAACTGACTTTACCAGACTATGTCTCTCATACCATACGTATCTCTCAACTGTAGCTTTGTCACATTATAACACCGATTGTATTCAAACTGAGGTTTTTAAAGGTGAGAGAGGGATCAGTGTTATCCTCAGCAGGTCAGGTGATTAGTATGCCATGTCTGAGTTTCCTAAAGTGGAAACGGAGAGACAACAGTCATCAGCGTAGTGTATGACCTTCTTCAGCCGAGCGTCTCCTTTTAATCTCACCTGGGACTGCATGCTTCATAAACAAACACAAAAACAATTTCCTGACTAAATTACCAGCAAGAGAGGAGATGGAGACGAAGAGCGAGTATAGAGCGCGCCCTCAATTCACAACTCCAGTCTGAAGTTTGAGGCGCTCTCATTTCCACGTTGTGAGCGACACGGTCAATAAGAAATGTTTTCTGATCATGAAGAGCGAGCAGAGTAACCTTGAAGACAAGAAACAGGATTAGAGGATGTATTTCATGTAATTTGTTTAGAAAAATCATATCCGAGGATGCATAAAATCGTGATATATAAAAAAAAAGCTGTTATAAATATTTGACCAGTTTGTAGTTCAAAATGACTTCCTTTAAGAAGCAAAACAAGGATCTTAAGTACGGAAGCCCTGAGACGCCAGAAATAAATAAATACTAATTGTATTTAGCTTTTTCTATATCAACACTTACAGTAATGTAAAGATATATTCCTTAATGTATACAATAACCATAGAAGGAAGTGTTAAGATTTAAATATTTTTCACACCTTTTTTTACGACTTAAATACTAATACAACTTTGCCCGGTATCAACTAATAACTTCCTGTATTGTTATGTGGAACAAAAAAGTGTGGCTCTTTTGTTTGTTATTTTTCAAAGAGGACAATTTTCTGATAATTTGCTTGTTTGGAGTTGTAATACTTAGCTGTTTTCTTTAATTAATAGCCAGTTTTCCGAGATAACATAAATATCTCCTTACAGAAGAAAATCAAGCTAAAAAAGATCATCCTCATATGGAAGCCTTGAGAGAAGAGATACAAAATATTCTGGTTATCAACAAGGCCCGGCCCCCCCATTGAAACTGTACCTCAGCTACACAACGCAGACTCTGTGCATTACATGAATGCACACAATGTACACAAATATCAGTTTTTTTTTATTATTACTGCATATATTTTACTCCATTCTATGACATTGTAAATACTGCCATATTTTATTTTACTATATATTTTTCTATTTTTTAATGTTATTATAGTTTTCTTATAATAGTTCTCTATCTGTGTTTTTTTATTTAACTTTTATGTATTCACCTAGTAAAATTCCTCGTACGTGTCAACCTACCATGTAATAAACCCGTTTCTGATTTATCTGACAGCCTCTTGTGGCCAACATGAGTATTACAACAACAAAACTAAAAATTCCCGTACAAAAATTTGTTTTCCTCCTGTTTTCCAATTAAACAAATACTGTCAATCTATAAATAAACCCAGGTGTGAAAGACAGGTGTTTTGAGGTGTCAGGTGGTTTCTTTCTGACACCAGAGGTTGAATGTGAGCCAGTTGCTGACAGGTTCTGAGTTGGCCCAAGTTTCAGCTCCAGTTAGGAGCACCTGAGCCAGATTTGGGCTGTAGAATTTTGGCAGGTCATTTATCAGGATCCTGGCACCAGTCAGGCGACCAGGTTTGCCAAATGTAGCCTTTTTTGGACTTAAAAGTAATTTGACCAACACCACGAGAGAAACTTACTGCAGACTTTGTTTTCTTTGATCAACTGCTCAGTAAAGGTCATCTATTATGCAAAATCCACTTTTCCAAATATTCGCCTCAATTCAACCTGGAACCTCTCATACAATACAAATGGTGTGTGTGTGTGTGTGTGTGTGTGTGTGTGCGCGTGTGTGTGTGTGTGTGTGTGTGTGTGTGTGTGTGTGTGTGTGTGTGTGTGTGTGTGTGTTCGTTGGAGCTATGTGCAACTCAAGGCATATGCTCGAACAGGAGCTGCCTGGACGCTGCAATCATGTTGCGCACTATCCGTGCTGAGTGTGCTGACTTCTCGTACAATGTCCCGCTGTCTGCTTCCTGCATCAAGTCAAGTGCTCGGCACAGTTGTGGCGAAATGTCGCTCCTCTGTTTTCATTTAAACAGCTCCTTCTATCCGTTAGCGCAGCTAGCTAGCACCAGATGCTAACAACAACAATACACTCTCTCTCTCTCGCTCGCTCCGGCCACACATACACACACATATCCTCCCAATAGCCAGTCGGTGCCTGCCGGTGAGCGTGGAAGTGTGGTCTGCGACAAGCGGGCAGCAGGAGCGGGGCTGTCAGCAGCATCAGTTTGTAGATGGTATTTTAAACTCGATGCGCTCTGAAACTACGGGGCGGCTGAGGAAAAAAAATACACATGCGTTAATCGCGTTAAAATAATTAGTGGCGTTAATGTTTTTTGCGTTAACGCGTCATTAACAGATTTTGGCCACCTTGTGATGTCATAATGATTTTGTAACACTTATCACCTGAATCTCCTCTAGAGCACCATTGTGCTCTTTTTAACCAAATATCTCTCAGAGGGGCGTGGGGAGGGGCTCCTTACTTTCATCTAAAAGTAACAGACAGAGAATCAGCACTTTGGAAACAGAGGGGATTATGGGTAATGCTGCAATGATCTGTTTGGTATTTGGAGCCAAACACTTCAGAGACATGTTCTGTATATATCTGATACCTATAATATATTGATGAAAAACAGTATAATAGGGGACTTTTAAATCATTGGTGGAGAAAGTTATGAGATCCCTTACTTGTGTAAAAGTACTTGTACCACAAGGATATTTTAACCTCAGAGCATTTACATGCACACAAACCTAAAGAACACACTACAGGAAAGGGGAGAACCCCAAAAGGGGAATATGGCCTCTTTAGAGTAGTGGACATTAGGGGTGTAACGGTTCACAGAAGTCACGGTTCGGTTCATACCTCGGTTTGGGGGTCACGGTTCGGTACGGATTCGGTACAACAAGGAAAAGCAAAAAAAAGTCCCAAATGCATTTATTTTTAACGGTAGTGCAAGTTTTGGTTTGAAAATAAGGAACTCTAACATTTGGAATCATTAACTGTATTACACAGTTAAAAACAAACCACACACACACACACACACACACACACACACACACACACACTCAGATGGCCATATTATTTATAATGGCTGATGTCAAACACAAAGGTTAAATAAGCTGTACAACTAAAAAGAATGTCTTGAACATATTTAAATAAATGATAAGAAAGTGTTTCAATCACAATCACATTGAAAGCAGGGACAGGCTTCAGTATAGGATCCACATGAGTTATCCTTATATGACTTATTCTTTACTTTTATTGGAGTTTGTTTGCACTCTTTTACTTTGTCTTAACTGCATATAAACCTCATTTCACACACTTTCATTACGCTGCCATTGACACATTGCAATCTTTTATCTCCTCACGATGCGTTCTGGTATCTGACCTAATTTCCCCGACGTGGATCATTTAAGTTTCATATTATCTTTCATCTGCGTCTTATCTTAATAGGTCTTGGCGTCCTCTGATTGAAATACCCAGAAAGCCGTTCTCCGTGATGTCGGACGCTGAGCAGCATGTGTGGGAGTGTAATGCAATCTAAAAAAAAACACCAAATTAGACTCCAGCTGACAGCCATATTCCAACACCTGATGCTGATCAAAGTGTGCAGATGACATAGGATGTATTGAGGGAAATTGAGGCAGCAAAGAACAAGATTAAAGAAGATATTATCTTTCTATATTCATAAAGCACACTTACAGCAACATTTGAAGTTTTTCAATGTATTTTTAGACTTTTATATTTTCAGAGATGCTTCTGAGGGGGACATTTAGGTAAAGTCTCTTTGAAGCTGCCTCACTGTAGGCGGTAACTGTAAATATATAAAAATTAAAGAAGGACCTGTTTGTTGTGCAACTGTTTCTAAAACCACTTTATGAAAGCACCTTCCCCCGGCAGCGTCACTTTACTGATACGAGAGCAGAAGCTTTGCAGGGAGGATGTATTTAACATATCTAACGCCCAAACTCCAGGCGGATTTGCAATTCAAGTGAGAGCGAGTTCTGCAGCGTCATGAGTGACACTTCACTGGAGGAGAGGTGGGGAGAAGACTGAGGCTGAAATTAAAGGAGGAAAAACCAAATATTATCTTCTTCACTTTCACCTCCAGGGAATTCAGAGGAATTGAGGAAACTAAATAAATAGGAGAAAGATTTGCTGCCCAACAGCCAGTCACTGAGGATTACTGCTGCAGCCATTCATCTGTTGATTCTGATTGTGATTAAAGGAGAATGTCACTAAGTGTACTCATCAAGGTCAACTCACTCAAGAAGGAGCTGAATTTATCATTCCTTAAAATAGTTTTTTTTGTTTTTCGGAAGTCTATTGATGTTTGTAAGCTTCATCACTGGGTTATTTTAGCTTGTGCTTTGAGATGTATTCTTGGCTTGGATAGGCACAGCAATGTTTTTCTCTTGGTCAGAAAACTTTGGTTCAACCTGAAATATCCCAAGAAATATACTGTAGGATGGATTGAGGAGACATATGGTTGAACCCTGACTTTCCCTCAGGTTCCTTCGGCTGTTACTTAAATATTTCCATTTAAATTAGGGCAGATATCCATTTTGAGTTGATATATAAATAAGGGAATGTAACCAGAGATACCACTCATTACTTTATTATATATACAACTTATTTTGTATTGATATGAACTTTAACTAATTGTTTTTGGTTTTCTCTCCTTTTACCATGTGTGTAAAGAATGATTTGAAATGTGCATGCATTTTTGGAATAATAATGGATTACATTTTTTAATAAGAGCGCTTTTACAGGTGCTCAAAGCGCTTTAAAATGACATATCAATACTGTGGACATTACCCACAGGAGCAGATGCGGGTAGAGTGTCTTGCCCAAGGACACAACGGCGTGACGCAGTGGCGGCGGAGGCGGGTTTCAAACTGGAGTTCACCAATGCCCCATCTGATGATCAACGCTCTAACCACTGCGCCAAAACCACCCCGATGTACTATTTCCAAGAGGTGCACAGCAATCTTCTGGTCATGGAACTCTATTCTATCTAGGAAGCACGGTAGTGTCGCTTTGGACCTTTTACAAAACAAACTTCTACTATATGGACTGGCCCAGAATGTGGAACTGATACTCATTGCCCCCAGAGAATGGATCCTAAAGAATGAAACCTTATGTTTTGGTGATCACCCTACTTTTGATCTAGTGCCACCATAAATCAAATATCAAGAAAACTAATCTATAGATTGCCATGACGTTTTGTTCAGGATAAATGCTAATAACTTGCTAGCATTAGTTGCTACTTGTTTAAAAGCTACCAGAGCTATACAACGTCCCAGATCCTCTAGCATTGCTGGAGACTCTCATCTTGTGTTCCTGTCTTGAGCATGTGTGTAGTATTAGATATTTGAATTCTCCTGGGAACATTTGAGGAACTCATAATCTTTCAACTTCTCAAAGCTTTTTTAGTTTTTTGTTGTATGTTTGTATTTATGACACCTGTGGCATTCCACAACAGCATCTCTAACTTACTAAATATTTGGGGAACAGTAGAGGATATAGAAGGAGATAAGGATGGATGTGAAGTAAAAGGAGCCTCTCTTGTTCCTCCTCCTCCCTCCTCCCTCCTCCCGCCCCTCAGAGAGATTCCCATCATCCGACAGCAGTGACTGATCTCCATGTCGACAGAACAGTGAGATCAAGGTGAACAGAGCTCTGCCTGAGAGATGAAAGAGGCCAATTGCTAAAAAACAAACAGAGAGGCAGCAGCCGCTTCTTCTCTCAGCTTCCTGGAACAAATCGCTCCCAGGACGAGACGTAAAAAAACTCCAAAATCCTGCGTGATAATGCTCACCCTTGAGCTGACAACTGCCTGCATGTCCAAAATGCGGCGAAGCAAATGCAGCAGCTTCATTACTGCGGCCTCAGTCAGTCAGTTATCTTTGTGTTCAAGACACTCTGAAGGGAGCCCAACATCTCAGCAGCTCAATGGAGACATGTACAACTCTGAGATCCTGACAGGAGCTGATGATGTTTCTCTCATTGATATCGATACCTACACTTTTGAGATACTTGTACTTCAGTATTTCCACTTCGAGGTAAACAGTTTACTTTTACTCCACTACTTTTATTGAATACATTTAGTTACAGATGTGGATGAATGATGTGAAATATAATCAAGTCATAAATCAGACTTTAGTTACACCTGGAGTAAATTCACAAGCTACCCTGCAGCAGTGTTGTAGTCAAGTCACCAATTCACGAGTCCAAGTCACTCTCAAGTCCCCACTTTTCGAGTCCGAGTCCAAGTCCGAGTCACAAGTCTTCATGTATTAACCTTCGTGGATATATGTGTTCAAATGTAGCTGCTCCTCTACATTGATTTTATCCTGTCATTTTGTACTAATCTGTCTATTGAACTGCTGTGAAGCGAGTTTGGCTACAATTCTTGTATAAAAGGTGCTATACAAATATAAAGCTTATTACTAACATTAATATTATTATTATTATTAATATTATTATTATTATTATTATTATTATTATTATTAAATCAGCACTCGAGTACTCCATCTCTACCCTGCAGCATACAAAGTAATTCAAACTAGCTGCACCTTCACCAGCTTTGAGAACCCTTTAATGATCAATCATTATAAAACACATCATATATATTATTCTGAAATGGACCAATCTGCACAATCACTACTTTTACTTTTGGTACTTACAGTATATTTGAATTCTCATACTTTTGTACTTTTACTTGAGTAACATTTTGAATGCAGGACTTTTACTTTACGTTTGTGTGCGTGTGCGTACGCACGTGTGTGTGTGGCCTAGCATTACTATACTTGTGGGGACCTAAATCTGTTTACACAGTCACGTGTGGGGACTCGCCTCCCTTACGGGGACAAAATGGAGGTCCCCATGAGGGGAATCATTCATTTTAGGTTGAAGACTTGGTTAGGGTTAGAGTTAGGGTTAGGCATGTGTTGGTTAAGGTTAGGATAAGTCTCCAGGAAATGCATGTAAGTCAATGTAATGTCCCCTGAAGTGATGTATACATGGTATATGTCTGTGTGTGTGTGTGTGTGTGTGTGTGTGTGAGTGTGTGAGTGTGCACGTGAATCACATTCATTCATTGCCAATCAGTCATGACAGCAACTAATCCTGTACCCATCGTCCACCGTGTGAATGCTGCTGCTGTTCCCATGTTTTTTTCTTGTTGTGTGTTACCTGATAGCAGGGATCTCTGTTCGTCACCACGGTGACCCCCGCCTGTAGTTTCTGCCTGCGCTCCGATTGTCGCACCTCCCCTCAAATTGGATTCGCTCATATATTCAAAAGAGGAAGAAATGCAAGAAGAATTTGTGTTTTGAACCATGTTTGCAAAAATAATTATCCCCAGGATGTGATGCGGGTAATTATGCAGGTACGCTGACATTATTCAAATGAAAAGCAGTTTAGCAAAGCAGTTTTGTCTTTTGTGTGAGTGTGCGTGTGCGTGTGTGTGAGTGTGTGTGTGTGGGTGTGTGTGTGTGTTTGTGTGTGTGTGGGGGGGGGGCAGGGTCGGCTCTCGAACAAATCGAATGGGGGGGGCAATCATTTACCAAGGGGGGGCACACACTGCCGTCAACAACCAACACACAAACACCAACGCAACTTAAAAAAAAAGTCTATTGTCTTTCACACACATTGCAGGGTGTAGTGCTATTTTATAGCGCACCTATGACTTGTGCATGCATGCATGCATGCACGGTTGTGGCACGACCACCAACACAGAAACATATGGACATAGGCCACCATACAAAAAAAGTGTGCAAATGTATTTAGTATCCTATCCATATCCTATAACATGTTTTAGGTCGGGGGTGGACCTAACCTCCTCTAGGAGGGTCTGGGGGCATGCTCCCCCGGGAAGATTATTTTTTAAATATTGAAGTTAAAAGCATCAATCTGGTGCACTTTGAGAGCTAAATGAAGAGATCTATGGATAGCCTACATCTCTCAGCATCCATATGAAACAGAACTGTACACAGATTTACTTTTTCTTTATGGATATTTTACTAATCACTCACCTTTTAAACTGTATTCTTGTGTTACTGTCCTATTGTATTTCATACCCGTTTTTCATTTATTCTCTTATTTTTTAATGACTATAATGATCATATAAAGGTGTTCCTCGCAAATACTTGTTTACATAAATGGTGACCAAACCGTTTGAGACCCACTGAGATAACTTACACTAAAGTGAACTATCTAGACACTGAGAGAGTCCTTACCTCACTGAGCTGAGGTTATACGATCCTCTCAGTCTGACAGGAGAGGACTCTCCTCCACCTTGGTGTAGAAACAGCTCTTTATATCCGTTAGCATAGCTAGCTAACCAGATGCTAAAAACAACATTCCACGTTACTGCTCGCGCACTCACAAAATGCGCTCGTGCCACACACACACACAGAGCCGAGCTTGAATGAAACACAGAGACCCAGAATTAGGCTACTTGTACTGTACTGTATATCCTATTATTTCCGATGGCTTTACGGTATAATCAGTGTAACAGATGAACAGATCGCCACCGGCTCTCATCTAAACACACAGCCACGTAATGATAACAAAACAAAGGTCGGGGGTCATTGGTCAAGCAACACACCAATCAGAGAGCAGCAGTGAGCACACCTCAGGCTGTGTTTTATATTTGTATTCTTTATTTCTGATGTATTTCACACAAAACGTTTTCACTTTATGATTTAAAAAATAAAAGAAACGGCAAGGCTTGCCCACCCTGCGTTTGGGGGGCACAGTAACTCATTTGGGGGGGCATGGCCCGCGAATGACCCCCCATGACGCCGACCCTGGTGGGGGGGTCTAGGAAAACTAACATAAAAAGAGAACCAGCTATAAGTGAAATGAGGACACTTCAGAATAATGTGCTTTAAATGAGTTTGAGGAAAACACGCTGTAGTCTCTTGGTGTGGCGTTAAGTCCTAGGCGATGTCTGAGTAGATTTTTAGGAACAAGAATTATTAACGTTGTCATCTAATGAGCTACTCCTACTTTAACTGACATCCATGAGTTATCTTTATATAGAGGAGTTAAAATGACCAGAATGACACATACTGTAAAGGGCTGGTACTGCCACTCACCTGTAGTTGATCCTTAGAGCAACTTTGATATATATTTTTGCAGAGCTTTACAACTATTAATTTTCTGCTGAAACTGATCCTGAAAATGAGCAGAATATGACCTCTGTATTACCTTCTTTCAATGTGTATTGTACATTACATTACATAGCTTGTGCGTACTGTAAACAAGCAACTGTTTGCTAGGGGTTCACCATTTTGATTTTAATATTTCAAGGTTGTGCTCACAGAAATGCTCTTCACCCAAATGGCCACACATAACCTAACCCGTTTGAAAGGAGAAACCTGTTTTATGAAAAAAACTATTGTTTCATCACCTTCCCATGTGAAAAGAAACATGGGAGTGGAAGATGTGACACTGGTGTTAAGGATGCAAGGTGGAAATGTTTGTTGTTGTCAGTCCAAAAGAGAGAGCACATTTTCTAAGGACACAACTATAAGAAGTAACAACAAACTGGAGTATCATAATCCTGGAACGTTCTGTCTTCCAACATCTGCTGGTAATAAGAGAGAACTATCCATCCATCATATGGCATCATCAAGAGGAGTTATTTTTGCTTGAATATGAAGTGTACATATGCTAATGATTCCAATCTTCCAATCCCACGAGAGTTCAGTAAACGAACCAGAACGATATATTTGAAATGAATATAAACATGTGATCCATACATCTGTAATTAATGTGTGATCCTTTAATCACGTAATCCTGACTTTAATTTCACTCGTATCATTTTCAGTTAGATCTCTGCTCTCCGCTCTGAATGTATTACTCGCTCAGGATAGTTAAGGAGAAATCTAGAGTGTGAGATGTGTTAGTGTTCCTCTGTCGTCCTTTTTTACCTTCTTGACAGGTGTAATTCATGCTGTTGGCCAGATGTGACTTAACAACTTCGATGGAAAGAGGCTGCAGAGACTTGAGTCGTCCGGCTGCTTCAAATTAGAAGCTTTCGCGGAGAGGAACAAAGAGAAACTCTTGATTAACATATATTTGCAAAAAGGCACACACCCAGGTCAGATGGATGAAACTTCGAAACTGTATTAAAGCAATATATATATATATATATATATATATATATAAATGTTTTTTTATTAAGGCCCTGAAGGTCCAAACATAACAAGAACAACAGTTACGAAGACGTTTAAGGCTATATAAAGTCATAATCAGAATCCGATTACCTTTACTCGTCCTACAAACGGGAAATGTACGATTGTCACATCAAAGAGACTGGACCTGTGTTGGTTTACCGAGTTGATAACCAGTGTTGTAGTTAAGCAGGATTACATTTTATATTAGTATTAGTTAAGCTAGATAACACAACATATCTTGGATTTGTTGAACTGGCGTTTCAGTACAGGCTGGTACGATTCGAGAGAAAATGCAGGTATGGCTGCGAATTATAGCAATACAATTTCAGGGACAAAAAGGTTATTCTGTCTCACTTGAGATGTGAATACTTGTGCAAAAAAGTATAGTATAGGTTTTAATTTCATCTAGCACTTTGATTTAATGTTGCAAGACAGAAAACATGAGAAGTTACAAAGGTGAGTTCCTCCTATAGACATTTTAAAGTTGTATGCAAAACTTCTCCCTCTTTCCAACTCAATTGTTATAGTAAGAACCATAGGTAAGAACACATCCTGCAGTATTGCCATATTAGAAACAGATACAATTAACGAGTCTTTCAGTGGGTCGGATAGAACTACAGTGAACCGCCGCTGTGCAAATCATTCTGGATAGTTGATGTGCGCGATAGGCAATTTAAAGAAGTCATTATTTCGATGTAATCTGTATGAGAAACCTCTTGTTCTCCATTTCAGATTTAATGAAGCGAGGGCGCTGCAGGAGATGAAATCTCTTTCTTCCCAGGTGCTTTGATGATTTCAAGCGAAGTGACCGGAAGAAGTACAAAAGACTATGCATGACATGGTATAATTGCCCTTTGCCTTCAGTCAGACATCCAGACTGTCTGTGTTCTGGACTCAAAGGGGATCTGAGACACGGTCAGATAAAACCGGGAGCACAGATGTTAATGAAAAAAAGTTAAGAATATCTAAATATAAGTTCAGTGAAAGGTCGAGGAGAGGGTTAGTTTGGTACCTGAGCAGATACTGCCGGACATCACCAGAGGTGGGAAGTACTGGAGTACAAATACTTCGTTACTGTACTCCAGTACTTATTTTCCTGATGACTTTTACTTTTACTTCCTACATTTTGAACCCAAATACCTGAACTTTCTACTTCTCACATGTTGAACTCAAATACCTGTACTTTCTACTTCTTACATGTTGAACACAAATACCTGTACTTTCTACTTCTTATATGATGAACACAAATACCTGTACGTTCTACTTCTTACATGTTGAACCCAAATACCTGTACTTTCTACTTCTTACATGTTGAACACAAATACCTGTACTTTCTACTTCTTACATGTTGAACCCAAATACCTGTACTTTCTACTTCTTACATGTTGAACCCAAATACCTGTACTTTCTACTTCTTACATTTTCAACACAAATACCTGTACTTTCTACTTCTTACATGTTGAACACAAATACCTGTACTTTCTACTTCTTACATGTTGAACCCAAATACCTGTACTTTCTACTTCTTATATGATGAACACAAATACCTGTACTTTCTACTTCTTACATGTTGAACCCAAATACCTGTACTTTCTACTTCTTACATGTTGAACCCAAATACCTGTACTTTCTACTTCTTACATGTTGAACACAAATACCTGTACTTTCTACTTCTTACATTTTGAACACAAATACCTGTACTTTCTACTTCTCACATGTTGAACACAAATACCTGTACTTTCTACTTCTTACATGTTGAACCCAAATACCTGTACTTTCTACTTCTTACATGTTGAACCCAAATACCTGTACTTTCTACTTCTTACATGTTGAACACAAATACCTGTACTTTCTACTTCTTACATTTTGAACACAAATACCTGTACTTTCTACTTCTTACATGTTGAACACAAATACCTGTACTTTCTACTTCTTACATGTTGAACCCAAATACCTGTACTTTCTACTTCTTACATGTTGAACTCAAATACCTGTACTTTCTACTTCTTACATGTTGAACCCTAATACCTGTACTTTCTACTTCTTACATGTTGAACCCAAATACCTGTACTTTCTACTTCTTACATGTTGAACCCTAATACCTGTACTTTCTACTTCTCACATGTTGAACCCAAATACCTGTACTTTCTACTTCTCACATGTTGAACCCAAATACCTGTACTTTCTACTTCTCACATGTTGAACTCAAATACCTGTACTTTCTACTTCTCACATTTTCCAAACAGCTGGTTCCTTTAGTTTGAATGTGTGTTTGGTGCGTGATCATTATTCTTTAGAGTCATTGCGTGCCTATTGGTTGGAACACGATCCGTGTATCCATCACTTCCTGGTCTTCTCTAAAGAAGAGGAACCAATGGAAACGTTGTCATGTTGCCGTTGTTCAGCATGGAAACATTCATTAGCTAACAATGACATTATTGTTCTATTAATATAAAGGGAGGTCAGGTACTCTTTAAAGCAGCTGCTAGTTTTGGGTACTTTTTACTCAAGTATATTTCCACTTCTTTACTTTTACTTGAGTAAAGAAGTTAAGTCAGTACTTCTAATTTCCGTGCACCAAAACCTATAACACACCACAGGAAAGGGGAAACCCCAAAAAGCAGACGAGAGCCTCTTTACTCACTGTAGGGTGATTTAGCCTAATGTGGGATATTTTTTGCATTTCAGACTTCTGGAATATATTGCGATATGAAGTATGGGGTGCTTCCTGTTTGAACGTTGCTCCACCCTCATCTGTGATTGGACATTTGAGAAATCACATGACATCACAGCTTGTGTTAACTCATAGTTTCATTGACTCATTAGTTTGAGGAAGACCTACACCCACTGGAGCGTAGGCGTCTCACATTAGGGAGTCTCCCAAATACTCTAAAGACAAAGATGTGTACTGTAGACTCCTCAGTATTTATTTTGTCACCTGGTGTTAAAAGCAAGGAGCACTGAACAAATGTAACATCAGATTCATTTATTTATTATTTAGTGACTCAGTGGAAATGTAGCTTAGAAAACTATAAAGTTAAAATGATATAACTTCCATTTGAACTGATAAGCTGTAACGCATATTTCACTAAGACCTACAACTGATTCCTGTTTGGAGAGGACTTAGAGTGGCATTGTGCTTAAAGCCCTTCACCATCCTGCTTCTCTTTCTAGCTGTTCATTACAATATAGAAAGCCGCTTAAGTGTTTTTTTTTCCCGCTTCAGGAAACTCTAATTTAAGACGTCTGTCCTTTGCAGCTTTTCCTAAAGGTCAATCAAAAACTAATTATTTGTCTAAAGCTGAGGTAGATTACACCGCTACATTAATTCGCTCTGACCTGAGGGTTCAGTAACTTTTCTAAACCCGAACAAAAGGGGTTTTTGAATCGCGACATCATCTTGCTTTCACAGACGGAGGGTTACAACCGAGGCTCCTTTCTGAATAATATCCTGCCCGTCATAGTGAGAGTAATTCCACCAAACACATTCCTCACCCTGGCTTTCATTCCTTTATTTCAAT
This sequence comes from Champsocephalus esox, assembly GCA_036324585.1. Lineage (NCBI taxonomy): Eukaryota > Metazoa > Chordata > Actinopteri > Perciformes > Channichthyidae > Champsocephalus > Champsocephalus esox. The sequence continues at coordinate 27,768,814 of CM070488.1, read as the reverse complement.
AAATCCAATGGCTCATATTCAGCTTTCAATCAATGCCTTATTTCCTCCTTTCTTTGCAGGCTCTTTGCCATTAAGAGTAATTTGGGGTGTAATTTAGGGGAATTGTGTGGAAGTGGCAGAGAGACGTTTTTTGCTGGCTGAATTCTTGCAGGAACTTGATGGCAGCGGCTTTGTTACCTGCCGAGCCACAGCTCTCACAGATTTAGCATTGATTTTCTTTTTGAACTTTTTGGCTTGAAGCTAAGATGAAACATAGATTGCACATAAATGCTCCTAAATATGTGACTTACAGTCGAAACATTTTCTTTCCCACTGATTTACTGATAAAAATGGTTGAGAAATATTCAGAATAATTCCAAGTAGAGGGTTAAAACAAAACGAAAGAAGACCAATGTAATTGTCATATTGGTACCTCAAATCAAAACGTATGTGAAGGGGGATAGAACCATTTGACATAGAACAAAAGGGGGATCAAAAACCCATTTTTCAATAACATTTGTATTTGTTGTATTTTTATGAATATTTTTTTATTCTAATCAAGGCTGATTAAAACATTTTGGAAAATATATTTATAGTTCGTGTAGGAAAAAAGTACGGAGCCCTGGAGGGTTCATAGAGAGAAAAATAAATAAAACGTGGCCACGCTTTAGTAACTCGTGCGCACGCTTTAGTAACTCGTGCGCATGCCCGGTTCCAGAACAAAATTACTCAGGGTGCATCTGAGATTAGAGAGGGTGCAGTGGTAAAGTGCTATTTTTATAAGTGGGGAGTGGACCTAACACCCTCTAGCATGGGCGCGGGAAGGGGGGTGCTGAGGGCGCTGCAGCACCCCCTAGCGGCAGGCAGGGGGTGCGGAGCTCCCCTGTCTGAATTATTATTTGACCGCTGCTCCCGCTGGGCATAATCTGTGTAATATGTAGCCAATAAATTCCACATTGTTGGTAAAATAATATTTTGGCCTGCCCCGAATGTTGTTTCTGTAGCCCCGGACAATTCTACCTCCATAATATAATACATTAAACGTGCTCCTTACGTGAACCTCATCAAGACACTAGAGAGGACGATAGAACTGTAATTTCCCGTGTTCAGTGAATGCAACAGAGGCACGACAAGTTTGGAAGTATTTTATTTGTAAAACAAGTCAACGGCATTAAGCAAAATCAAAGATGTATTTGTATTTATAACCACAGCAGATGTTTTGCATACATATATCAAATCTCTCTCTGCAAATTATGAAAGAGGAGGAAGGCTGTGGCTCAGTGGGTAGTGTGCTGGACTTCGAATCAGGCGATAGCAAGTTCGAATCCTACTGCAGTCAGCATGTCGTTGTGTCCCTGGGCGAGACACTTCACCCCAAATTGTCCCTGTGAGTATTTTCCACAGTACGGAATGTATGTTAGTCGCTTTGGATGAAAGCGTCTAACAAATGACATGTAATGTGATGAAATGAAAGAGCCACACAAATGTATGAATGACTTAAATACATTCTCTGCTCGTACAGATCAATATCACATACAGAGAAACCAAGAAAGAAAACTAAAGGTAACTCTGAGAGGCATCAGTAAATGTGTCTTTGTTGAGAAGCATACAGCACGTTATAGAGATCAATATGAACTGTAATTACATTCCGTCAATTCCTTACTTCCTACTGCAGTCAGAAAAATACATCCGAGCCATTTTACAAGAACAATAAGGAAAACACATCAAATGATAAAGCCTTTTTTATTGAAAAACATGTTACTGCGCCATAACTTCGCTGACAATAAAAGTGCCTGCTTGTTTGTTATTTTTATTTAAACTCTCGTTTTCTAGTGTCAGTGGTTCTTACACAAAGTACTCGCGGTGAAATTCAGAGAAGCTCTCCTATCCTCCTTAGAGCTGACTGTGCGAGTCACTTACCAAAATCCTAGGAACACTTGGAAGTCGAGAGTCTACATCGAGCCGAAAATGTCTGGACATTATTATTTCCCTAAACTTAGCCAAGTTGCTTTGATGCCCAAATCCATCCATCCATCTTCTCCCGCTTATCCGTGGTCGGGTCGCGGGGGTAGCAGTTCCAGCAGAGAGCCCCAAACTTTCTTTTCCCCTCATCAACCAGCTCTGACTGGGGGGTCCCAAGGCGCTCCCAGGCCAGCGAAGAGATATAATCCCTCCACCTGGTCCTAGGTCTGCCCCTTGGTCTCTTCCCAGCTGGACGTGCCTGGAACACCTCCCTAGGGAGGCGCCCAGGTGGCATCCTAACTAGGTGCCCGAACCACCTCAACTGGCTCCTTTCGACGCGAAGGAGGAGCGGTTCAACTCAGAGTCCCTCCCAGATGACCGAACTTCTCACCTTATCCCTAAGGGAGACGCCAGCCACCCTGCGGAGAAAACCCATCTCGGCCGCTTGTATCCGCGATCTCGTTCTTTCGGCCATGACCCATCCTTCATGACCATAGGTGAGGGTAGGAATGAAAATGGCCCGGTAGACAGAGAGCCCTTCTGGCTCAGCTTCCTTTTCGTCACAACGGTGCGGTAAAGCGACTGCAGTACCGCTCCCGCTGCTCCGATTCTCCGGCCCATCTCATGCTCCATTGTTCCCTCACTCGAGAACAAGACCCCGAGATACTTGAACTCCTTCACTTGGGGTAAGGACTCATTCCCTACTTGGAGTGGACTGCCCAAATCCAACTAAATGGAAATAGGAATTCAAATGGAAACGTATCTCAATCGTTACACACCAGCACAGAACACACACTGACACTAACGGCCCGTCTACACTACAGCGTCGACAGCGTCGAAAGCTCCAATCTGCCCATTCACTTTCAATGGGGTGACGTCACGTAGCCGCGTTTTTTCGCCGAACTGAATTGTGGGTAGCAGAGCGGTCCGTCTCAGGCGTCTCAGGCGACAGAAGTTGAACAATGTTCAACTTCTGTCGCCTGAGACGCCGGAGTAGCCAGCGCCAGCCAATCAAATCCCGTTTCCCAAAATCTGACAGCTGAAGCCGTAGCCAATCAAACCGGGGAGTTTATATATATATATATATTGCTCGCATAAAATCCCCGGGGTTTTTGCTTTGTATGTCGGGGGCGGGAGATTCATGTGATTGGTTGTTGGTCGTGTTGCTTGAATAAAATCCCCAAGCTCCATACACGCCCAGCTCCAAGCTATTTTTGAAGCTGTAGTGTGGACGCTCCGTAAGTGTTGGGAAAATACTGAATGTACTCTTTCAATATGCTATAGAGTAGCGCATGAAAACAAAGGCACAACTGGAGCTGTGTACGTAACCGGATGTATGATTACATAGAAGAAGCTCATGAGACACTGTGTTGAACATACGATGGCTATGTTCCAACGGTTAAACATGATGATTCTAGGGAGATAGGCATATGACTGTCATGTGTATTGCTTACGTGGGCCTTAGCTAATCTGAACTAAACATGAATACTGCTTTGAACTGGTATACATGTATCTTGTGACTGTGTGACTCCCTCCCTTGTAAATCAGCATGTGAAGGACACTGTTCAGGAACTAGTTGATGCTCTGTATGTGATGACTATACTTCCATTCTTGAGAGGATCAGAAATACATGTTCTTGATTATTGAAGCTCAAGCCGGTGACGACGAGTGATATTTTTCTAACACTGTGCATTTCATCTGTTCTTGTATAGGGGGAATAGTGGGCAGCTGTAAATAAATACAGTGCCAACGTCTCCACTACACTCTCCACAATGACAGTTATTAAACCGGTCACCTTCCAAGCCAAAGTAGAGACTGATCTACTGCCTTGTTGTTGGCAGTCACACAAAAATCCACCTTTTCAGTCATTTTCTTTTGGAGGACTTGTTTGTCTGAATGCAGTCAGGGTCATCAATCAATAGGCGCATTCACACCGCAGTACTTTTCCCACAAAGGTTCATGAGAACTTAGTTCATGAGAACTCTTTTGTCGCATTCACACCAAAAAGAGCCGGTACTAAAATTAGTTCATGAGAACCCCTTTTTACCCCCCTTTTCATGGGAGAAAAAGCTTTCCTGTGTCTGATTGGCTGGGCGGATTGCAAACCACGCCCCGTAAAACTCCCAAAAAGTTTTGTGAAGCCGCCATTTTATTATCCTCGCATTAGCATTATTAGCATTAGCATTAGCCCAGCGCAGAAACGCAGAGAGACTAACTTATGGCAACACAAAATAAAACATGGGAGCGGTGGAGATGAGGAGGTGTCGGCGTTCTGGCGATTTACTCAAGCTGCTGGGACTCCCAGCAGCTTCTACTGAAGCCAGTTCATGAGAACTAAAGAGTTCTCATGAACTAAGTTCTCATGAACCTTTGTGGGAAAAGTACTGTGGTGTGAATGCGCCTAATCAATCAATCAATAGGATACGGCTGTAATAGGCCTAAGGCCTTTTAGTCACTCATAAATAAGTGTCTAGATCACTGATTCTTTATTTACTATGGATGCTGGCAACAGTCACATTGTCCAAAGTGTCATAAATCAATGAAGAGACGTTGAGTGCCATGCCAGCATACCACATAACCAATTTCACCTGGGCTGACCTTCATTTCTGACACGCTGTTCAGAATATTATTTCACAAAGTTGTAAGAACATCATACATTTCTAAGCTTCTACTGAAAAGTAACTTACATGAACCACAATGTCACTTTCTTTCATTGGCTGTGAAGTCTCTGCCTTTTAAATGACTCACTGAAAGAAAAAGCACTACAGCACTGAAGAATACTGCACTCTTAAACTAGCAGTACTGTATCCTCATACAGGCTGTGTGGGAACAGAGACCACCTGCTGTGACTAAAGCTCCATTCCTCCATCTTCTTCTAATTGGAGTTAAATTACTGTATGCTCGTTAGCACTTCCACTGTACATGAATTGCATCAGGTTTTAACAGGTTTCTTTTACTCAGTCTTTCTGTACGGAAAAGCATGGAGCTTAGTAACGACGTCTGTGTGTCACATTTAACTCTCCACGATGATCTTTCCACGTCCGCCCACTGACTCCTGGTTTTGGTTTTGATCTGGTTTCACAGACAGAGAAATTCAGTTTTTTATTCTGTCTCTTGTCCTGGATCACCCTTCAGATCAGATCAGAATCAGAATAACTTTATTCGTCCCAAAGAGGGGAAATCCTTACAGCAGAAAAGAGCCAAAGACAGCTTAATGTTACCTAGGTAGCATGTAGAAAAAAAGAAGCAATATGACGGAACAATTATAATTAAAAAAGGTTACACAATTTACAAAAACCAAATTTCTGCAGTTCTGAGGATTTAGCAGGCAGCTATATATTGCACAGTTATTAACGGCATATATATAAATATATATTGCACATATTGCACATAGTTGGTGGTACGGGCTTGACGTCCATTGTGCAAAATATAAGCATGCTTTTCTGAAAGTTCCAACACTGCAGTTCATTGAAATGCCACTTGTTGCTTTCCATTGACTCCCATGTTAAAATGTCCAAAGATGGGTATTCTTAGTGCCATGACTTCCTTGACTGACAGCTGAGTGCCGTCTCAGGTTGCAAGCTGCTCGCAAAAAGTAAAAGAAAATCCAGAACATTTAGTTGAAGTATGATCTTTCTGTTAGTCTCATGTTAAATTGTGAGGTACATTACATCAGGTCTGTGTAGAGCCATTGAGGAGACTGGCTGCAGATCATTTTCTTAATTCAAACCATGCGTCTCCCTTGAAAAAGAGATCAATGATCTCAATGGAATACACCTGGATAAATAAAGGTTTGAAATGAAATGAAATGAATGCTTCATACGTCATGTATTCACCAAATGCACGTTGTCGGATTTGGATTTGAATGTTCAGTAAAGTCAAGAGCGTTAAACAAGCTGGAAGATGGGGGTCGGGGAAAGCAATCATTGAGTTGAAATATCAAAGCAACGCGTTGACTTTTCTCTTATTTGATGCTAAAAGAGAAGCTCGCTCAGCCTGGCATGTGCTCCATCTCATAATACAAGAACCAAAGCTCCTCCGCCTCTTTTATTTCTGTTCCCAACATGCAGTTTGAAGCTGTGGTGACAATCTGTTAGTGAGAACACACTCCATCTTTTCCCCACAGTCTCCTTCTCTTGCAGCTTGTCTTGCATTTCAGATTCACATACATCTTCGCTGCCTCTCCTTCTATTTTATATGTTACATTCCCTCTCCATATTGTTAGCGAACTACAGCGAGGACTACTGCCACTTGACTCCTGTTCACTGTAATGAAGTCTGAACAAATCGTGTTTTACTAAAACTGGGGAAGTCTCCGCTGAGCTGTTCTGCAAAGCCCGTAAATATACCGGGCTAAAACTCCAATTCCACCCCTCCTCTTCATTTCAATGATGTTCTCGGTTGACAGACATGTATGTAATGTCAGTAAAGCTGTGTGAGTTCCCAAAGGGATAACATGCCACAGCAGGTGGATTACAGCACAAGAAAATAACAAGACTGACAACTTAATTGTAGAGCAGAGTAGTGCCAAAGCGTCATTAAACAATGGTAAAATGGCTCAGCAGGCAGCGATTGAAATGACCATTCATGCAAGATAATACCCCCAATGAAGTTAGCATGTTTCACCTCATTTAGATTTAGAGTTAATGTTTGAGAAGTCCATTTTCCACTTTCCAAACCTCTCTAAACATAACATTCATTGGTTATTTCTCTCCACAGTGTTATGTGTAAACCACTCTGACATTGAGTGGTTGATACAAGACACTTCACTATCATTACAATGAGTTAAAGCTCATTTGGTTGTAAGAGCTAATAAGAGCTGGGAACAAGTCGTACCCACAAAATGTATTGTTAATGGCTTAGCTCAGGGATAACCGTCTCTCGATAACAGAATGGCTCTTATTCATCCTAATAAACCTGAACAATATTTCAGAGCATGGGTTTTATTTCTTCTAGCTCTATGGATTATGAATGCTAGTGCAGTATGTCACACAAAGTACCTGCTACATAATGTCTTAATGGAACAACTTGTTTTAAGTGTCAAGATGGTTTGCCTAAGTTATAGTCTTTTTATTCTCTGCAGCTGGAGCACTTTAACAAAGCTTGAAGAGGGAGAATATCTCCAGATTCAATACAGAAACTCTGATAGAAAATATCTCTCTGACAGAAAAACGAAAGCTTGACATGTTTGCGAGGTCAAGGACGTTTCGATTTGTTATCAAAGCGACATAAGCATTAATCTGAGCCAAAGAAAATGAGCTAACAAGGCTTTCATTTCTCTTTAGAGCTAAGGGGAGCTGGAAATATATGAGATAGTTCTCTCTGGGTTTGTGAGCCACTGTTAAAGAGGCCCTATTAGTGTGTTCTGGAGGTTTCTGTGCATGTCAATGGTCTGCAAAGGCAAAAATACCTGTGTTTCCTCCAGAGGGAGTTTCTCTGCCACACACTTGGACACACCAAAACGTGGATACGGTGAGAGTAAAGGGGTATATATACTAACCCTAACCCTGTACAACAGCAACAAATAACATTACCAGTACAAAATATCAGTGTGTTGTTGTCTCTTCGAAATGTACCCTCGACCCGACCGGAGAAAAAGACGTGCTGCAGGCAGTAGAAATACATTGCTTTTAAAATCGTGCTGTGCAACACGAAAAAAAGGGGCAAATCGTGTTGGTGAACACAAATCAATAAATTAAAAATCGTGTTGGTGAACACGAAATGCCGTGAGACTGGGTTGCTTAACCATAAGGACCCAACGTGACACGGGTGTCACATGCACTTTAAATGTTCTGGAAAGTTCCTTACACAGCTTTAGCCTTTATGTTATCTCATGAAGTCCCTGAGTGACACACCCTGAACGGTCTGCTGGGTCCTGCGCCAGGTCATTTGATTTTGTGTTCCCATGACAACATATACAAGATGTCCATGTGCCAGACTAACACATGTGTTGATTTTGTTGCTAAAGGTAAAATTCAAGCCATTTAAGAATGAAAATGCCAACATAACATGTCCTTTATTACATTTAACCTGCTGTGGAAACATGTATTAATCAAATTGATATGAAACAAATGAGACAAACATCGCTGTGACACTGGTGCCACATCGGGACTTTAACCCTACACTTTCACAGTAAAGCCGGAGGGACATATGATCATATGATCTGCTCAGTTAATTTAGCTGATTCAATTATATGGAGTTAATATATTCTTTATTCTTCAATTCAAAGAATGTTCAAACTAATTCAAACCAACAAATCATCCTTGTTAATTAAGTTATATATAAGAGTTATTTTACCATTAAAGCCCAATGTGACATACAGCTGCAAGAAAAAGTGAACCCTTTGGAATGACCTGGATTTCTGCATAAGTTGGTCATAAAATGTGTTCTGATCTTCATCTAAGGTACAGCAACAGACAAACACAGTCTGCTCAAACTAATACCACACAAACAATTATATGTGTTGATGTTTTTATTGAACACACCATGTAAACATTCACAGTGCAGGGTGGAAAGAGTATGTGAACCCTGAGGCTAAAGACTTCTTCAAGAGCTAATTGGAGTCAGGAGTCAACCACCCTGGAGTCCATCAAGGAGACGAGATTGGAGGTGTTGGTTAAAGCTGCCCTGCCCTATAGAAAATACACACCACTTTTGAATTTGCTATTTGCTTAAGAAGCATTGCCAGATGTGAAGCATGCCTCGCACAGAAGAGCTCTCAGAAGACCTACGATTAAGAATTGTTGACTTGCATAAAGCTGGAAAGGGTTACAAAAGTATCTCAAAGCCTTGATGGTCATCAGTCCACGGTGAGACAAGTTGTCTATACATGGAGAAAGTTCAGCACTGTTGCTACTCTCCCTAGGAGTGGCCGTCCTGTAAAGATGACTGCAAGAGCACAGCGCAGGATGCTCAATGAGGTGAAGAAGAATCCTAGATGTCAGCTAGAGACTTAAAGAAATCTCTGGCACATGCTAACATCTCTGTTGACGAATCTACGATACGTAAAACACTGAACAAGAATGGAGTTCATGGGAGGACACCACGGAGGAAGCCACTGCTGTCCAGAAAAATCATTGCTGCACGTTTGAAGTTTGCAAAGGAGCACCTGGATGTTCCCCAGCACTACTGGCAACATGTTCTGTGGACAGATGAAACCAGAGCTGAGTTGTTTGGAAGGAACACACAACGCTATGTGTGGAGAATCCAAAGGGTTCACACACTAGGGGGGTTACTTGTCAGACATGTGTTCTATTTTGTCTAAATTATGTTCTCCTTAATTTGCCCAAAATATAAATGGGTCCGGGTTCTTATGGGTTAAAAAGGCCCCCATACCCTGCTGTCTTTTCTCCCATTAAGAGTCAGAGCGTTACATTTTACCGACCAGAGATGAATTGAACATTGGTGGGTTATTCAGAAATGAAAAGTGGTCATTAACTGCGGTCCTACGTTTTAAATGACCAGTATGCAGACCATTACTGGATTCTTCCCACGGCCTTACATCTTGTCAGTTGTGAAATTATCATTGGCATCAGAGTACTCCCTCTCTATACCGGGAGATTAAAGGTCTCCGCAATGACGATACAAGGTTGACTTTGTTGCAAAAACACTGTTCAGTTAAATATCACCACTGCCTGCTTGAGAACACTAGTTCTGTTCCAGGTCCTGCTCCGAGAGACGGAAAGGTTCACCAATGTGAGCTTGACGTGTCCCACATAGCATCAAACAGGATTAATATCTATGTGATGAATTCCCCATCGCATTAGCTGTGAGGCCTATTCATTAGCACAAACATCATGGCGTTAAAGCGGATGACTACTGGTGATAATTTTGCCTCAGGGTGATCCTCCTCATGCTTCATTTTAAGTATGAAGCATGTATGGGGCTAAGAATATATGGCTTTCTCCCTTTACAGGCTGACAGCGACTTGGCCCGGCCTTAACTCGGCTGACACATCCCGCCTCACGCTGCCAGCACATTGTAAATATGACGGGCTGTCAGAGATATGGAGACGCTTTTTGTTCCATTAATTGGATTTGCAGGGACAAGGCGCCACGGGAAAGCTAATACCACACAAACATGCTCAGACGTATATACTGTGCATGTATAGATAGAGGACGAGTATATTTCATGGCCCTAAATTAAGCACGTCGTAAATTAAAACCAACAGAAAAGACTTGTTTCCTGACACATACATCTTGTTATCCTAGACTCCATCTCCCCAGTCAATCAATGCTGCCGCATAGCCGAGTATTTACAGTCCTTTAATGAGGCGGCAGGGGACGGGGGTGCCGGGGCGAAGAGCTCCGGGGACGATGAGGAAGACGTTTGAAGGGGAACAAGTCAGTGACTGAGTTACAAAGTGTAGATCTGAGAGGGGACATGTTGGGGAGGAGGAGGGGAAACTGAGAGGCTGGGAAACAAAAAGTGCTCTCACTGCAGTGTCTTCACACACAGGGTTGGGAAGCCAAATGTCATCAGTAACCTAATCTGAGTAACCTGATTGCTTTCCTTTACTTTTGGATTGCCTCAATATCAAATGCATTTCAAACAACCACAAAAGAAAATAAATATCAATAAGATGTTTTTTGTGTGTATACTGTAAGACAACAGAACAATGTCACCTTAGAAATTAAGATATTTAGGATTAGAAATGATTTTATTAATAGGAAAACCTGCCTTTCATTCAGCATATTCAAGCAGTAGTCTATACACCAACAATGAAACCGTAAGGGTTTTTGTATCCTGATTACGTATCTCGTTATTATGAAGGAGACGTGATTTACTGCTTCTTTGATAATTAGCCTCACATATATGTATTGAGAAGAAGCATACAAGTGTAAGCAACAGTACATACTTCTTTGGGGTGGAAATCAGCCAACATTTCATTTCATTTCAAACCTTTATTTAGACAGATAGGTCCCTTGAGATCATGGATCTCTTTTACAAGGGAGACCTGCATCAATTTAGTTCCACATGAAACATAAAAACAACATAAAAACAAACAATAGAGGACATCACATTTACATATTCACCAACACTTACAAACACCCATAGTGTCAGAAAGCATCTCGTGCAGACGTGCCTTAAAAGCATTCAGAGAAATACAATTGCTCAATTTCAATTTGGACTGTAGGCTGTCAACAAGAAATAATAAAGAAAAAACATAGCATGACAAGAATACCATACTTAATGACCTCCATAGTCATAGTGGAAAAGAACATATAAAATACTATATATACCATGTATACTATATAATACAAATAAATAACTTAAAGGGTGCAAATGAGCCCAGATCTATCTAAGTGGCTGTAGAACAGGCTGTGGGATTGGTAATGTGATTGTAAACCATCTTGTATGCGGATGATTTGGCTATTGTTCCTCCTAGCAATGCTGGATTTCAACAGTTGCTAAATATATGTTCTGATTATATCAAATGTGATATTAAATACAATGCTAAGAAGAGTGCTGTAATGATCTGCAGAGCAACAGGGGATAGGATTCTTGGTTTTCCAATATCCTATCTGTCAGGGCAAGCATTGTCTGTTTGCTGTAACACTAAGTATCTGGGACACATCATTACAGATGAAATGGATGATGATGATGATGATGATGATGATGATGATGATGATGATGATGACATGTATGGACAGCGGCGTGTCTTATATATTACATGACATGTCACTTGTTAGACGCTTGTATCCAAAGCGACTTACATACTCAATACTGTGGACAATCCCCACGGGAGCAATTTGGGGTGAAGTGTCTCAGGGACACAACGACATGCTGACTGCAGTGGGGTTTGAACCTGTGACCCCCTGACCCGAACACCAACGCACAACCCACTGTGCCACACGCCTATACACAAGCTAACATGTTGGCTAGAAAATTCTCTTGGTGTTCAGATAAGGTTAAGGTGAACCTCTTTGGAGCTTGATGCACTCCTCTCTATACTGCCCCCTTGTGGGTCAAGTTCAAGAAGGCGAGCCTCCGGAAGCTCCAGGTTGCTTATAATGACTGTTTGCGTATACTGCTTAGAAAACCAAGGTGGTGCAGTGCAAGTGAAATGTGTTGTAATGCACGAGTCAACACGTTCCATGCTCTCTTGAGAAATCTGATGTACAAATGTATCTGTCGATTGAGTGTTTCTCATAACTCTGTCATTAGCCGCTTTCAAACCCGTGTCTCAGTGCTGTACGATACCAGTCACCTCTGTGGAAACATTGGTAGAACTGCCTTTTTTAATTTATATTTTAGTGTTGTATGTCTTTAAAAAAAAATGGACCAAGAGTGTCTTTAAATAAACCTGATGATGATGGTGATGATGATGATTACATCTTGAATTACACATCCAGGAGTAAAAAGTGAACATTGGGCTCTAAAGGAACTAGGCTCAGTTATTTGACTCATTGATCTTCTTAGTCACGATACCCTCTTGGATGGCAAAAGCTTGAATTCATTTCAAGAATATTGGGTAGAAATTCTGTGAAGAGTTGCTTGCATTTCTGTCAGTGTTTTTGCATTGGCCTCGCAGCAGGGAGGGAACATTTCAGGGCATCCCAGAACACCCTGCAGTCGATAAGGAGTTGTCATCTTGCCCCACCAAACAAAAGCCGAGCCTGTCAGAGCCAATATGAGTCCTCATCGATTTAAATATCCCCCCTGTTCTCAGCTGAGCCAATAGCGGGGGGGGTTAGGAGCGAGGTTTCGGCTATCAGCGATGGATCTAGACACACCATCGGTTATTCAGAAGTAATTTGATTTAGGAGAAGTAGGTGAGGGGAGTCACAACAGATTAATAATCATAATTGACAAGTGGCCAGTGCAGGGAGCTGGACTCCTTATCCTTGATGGATGTCATCTATCAGCGCAGGAAACGAGGGGCTTGGCCGGCTGGAGTTGGCGAGTTAGGGGCTTCATCTCTTTAGATCTGAGGCCTTCTGTCAGAGTGCAAGAGGAGGCCTTCTGTCAGAGATGAATCAGGGGAGTTCATTCGGCTAGTCAGTCACTAAAGTTGCTATGATCGACTCACTAGATGTTTCAACTTGGCAGATCTCCCACCAGTGTAACAGTTGTAAATATGCAGTGGTGTTAAATATGTCTTTGTAAATCATTTTTAGTATAATCACACAAAATCTATGTTTTGTATTTAATAATTCTGTGTTCTTTATTTATTAGTTGTTCAATACCTGACTAGTTCTAGAATCAACACATCCTCACTGTGACGTTCATAAATATATCAGCAATTAAACTAAATCTTCTATTTCTTTTCACACAATACGTCTCCTTGCAGTATCAACACTAATTCGGCTGACTTTTATATTTGATCCAATCGGTATAGAGAGGCGAAGTCCCTCCCTTTCCGGGAGCCTCCATGGGACCCCGGAAGCGTAAAATTATACATTGAAGTCAATGGAGAGAGAAAGGTTATCTTTTGATCCTGTTTGAATTGTGCCACGAATGACACATATGATGTTTGTCAATTTAAAAGAATATTTTGCAAGTCAAAAAAATAAAAATGTGTCGTAAAACTGTGAAGTTACAATTTTTTTTGTGTGAAACCGCTGAGTGAACTACAGGTCTCTTGGTCTCGCACAATACGCGTCACCATCACAAAGACGGCCATCACGTTAGCAAATTTCACATGTTTCTTTCAGAATGAGGCGAAAAGTATAAAACGAGGTGAACATCACTACAAGTCTGGACACGTTGAGAGCTGTACAAACACGAAAGGGGAGTTAGTCGGTTCTGTAAGAGCAGCGGGACCGGCTTTACAAGGTTTCGGTGAGTAATATGAGTGCAATGTGTAACGTTAATGTCAGCTAGCTAACATTAGCTAACAAGGTACACTAACGTGTTTTGTTTTAGTAACTAGTTTTCTCCTTAAGAACTTCGTGGTCTCTGTGTATGCTGTGGATAACATTAGTGTTCACAAGAACAAGGTACACTCCCGTGTTTTGTTTTAGTTGCTCTTCAGATTGAAGCGGACAGTTTTATATCGACTATACAGTATATTCTATACTGTATGTGTGATCTCCTTTTACATCTCGTTGTGTCATTTGAGTTTATTTGCTGTGTGTAGATTCAAGGATTTTGGTGACATGAACATGACCATCGCGGAGGCAGTCCAGTTACCATCCTTCTGTCTCCGTGAGGAGGGTGGGTCATATATCACCCATACTGGCACCAGGTCCAAGGGCAGCTGCACATCACAGAACGGAGTCTCTGCTACTTTGTTGTGTGGACCACGAAGGAGGCGATCATCATCCTCATCCCCAAAGACCCTGCATGGCATGGAAATCTCCTCCTCCTGGAACAATTCTACAGCCAGCATATGCTCCCTGTGTTGGCCAGTAGAGAGGAGGACATTTAAATAAACATACTCTTAACACCCTCAGACTCTGCGTTGTGTTTCGTATGTGTGATGGGTGTTATGCAGAGGGGAGGGAAACAGGACACAGCAGATTGGGATCGTGGTGGAGACGCTGAGCAGTTATTTAATTGTTGCATGTAATTATTATTATACTGCGTGCTTCTTAGTTATTCCATCTTTTGCTGTAACATGGATCTGTATGTAACTCTATATGTACTTGTTATCTACCACACTTCCTTCTACATCATACACCATCATTATACATGATGGTGTATATAGGATATATATATTTGTATACATTACATATCTGTAAATTGTATAATTTAATTTTTCGTATTTGGGATTGTTGGAAACGTCTTTTTGATCTCTGTCTATAAACAGAAACAGAGTAAGATTGACAATAAAGTTGACTTTGAAAAATATATATATTCTTTATGAAAATAGTTGACTGTTGGAGAAATGAATCCAAATGAAACGTTGGACTGAACTACAAATACGCCTTTAAATCTCTACGGACTGTTTTTCAGTGGGATGGCAAGTTCCTATCTTTAAACATTTATTAGTTTTTTCTCAGAACAGATTTGATTGAAGTTAATTTAACTTAACCATGTAAGGTCATTATTAAAAAGGTACAATCAATTTGTTTAGGGTTGACTAAAATAATGATAAACATTTCATTTGGATAATTTACTGACAGAATAAAAAACTCAATGATGCTCTACTCACCTGTTCCTTTTTATAAAGTGAAACAGTTGAAACGATAGATTTTAGTAAACTTAAAAACAACCTTCTCCAAAAGCTATCAAGGAATATACCGAATACTTATTTTAGAACTTTATTACATATTATTTGTATATAGTTTGAATGATCCATAATTGACAGAAGCTTGTGTTTACACTGACCTGTTACTCATATATTAATGTCTTTGTAACTTCAGTAAACCACTACCTCACTAATTTCTTTCATTCATCACGGTTCAGTAAACTAAGTGACACATGAACCAGTTTAATCATTATAATAACGTAGGATTGCAACTCTTTGAAACTGTAGGTGGCTCTTAAAAGAGCCGTTGTGTTTGGGTGTGCTGGTCTCGGGTCAGTTTAAGCCCTCTCTCCGCGGATGCAGCGGGATGTCCTTGGGCATGATAGTGACCCTCTTTGTTTGGTTCATCTTACTGGGGGCAGCTACATGGATGTCGGTGCAGTCCACAGTCATTGTGCAGTTGAAGGCAGAATGGATGAAGACAGAATGAATGTATTATTGACTCCGAATGAAGCACAACTTCATGTCATACAATACATTGACTTTATTTGTAATTGTGTGAAAACATATGAGCATAATGATTAGCAAGCAGGACCTGCAGGAACAGAGCACGGTGATGGATGGAGCTGGGAAGAGAGAAGAATAAAGAAAACAGATCAACTTCATTTTCGGATATTAAAAATTCAATTTCAAAACAAGTTGCCGCTCCTACAGTTTTCTAGTGTGTAAAGATGATTTCACTTGACCTATGCAAAATATCACACTCAATACATGTGTGTCTCTGGGGGGTGCATTGTGCCTTTGAAGTATATAAATAATATACCATAACCAAATACTATTACGTACAGTGGAAATCAGGTTGCCAGGGCAGGTCAGTGTGCATGTTCCTCAGGGTCTCAGCAGTTACAGGTGAGGGAAAGGAAATAAAAGAGAAAAAGGTCAGTACAACACTTTAAAGTAACAACACTTTGAATAATTATCTCTTCTAATAATTTTCTCTCAGTAATCACTCAACTACTGTCTTTCCAACAAACAGATTGACTCACCCTTACTGTCATCACAATGAAACACGTCCAGAAGAATCTGTCATGCAAAGCTCCCTGCCTGCCTTCGACTCTCCCTGACTGCTTCCATAGCACCCGGTGGATGGCGCAGTAGGCTGCTCTTCAAATGTTTCACGAAATACTTACCATCATGACTACTCTTACTCTATGTAATAAAATAATAACTTCATGGTAAGGCTACTAAAATGACAAGGCTAAGTAATGTAATGCTAACTAACGTGCTCGCTACTCGTCGCTACTAGCTAGGTAGCTAACTTGACTGTGTTCCATGCACAACATGTATATTACCTGATATGTCTGATCCGGCGACTCCTGGTCCTTTCATCAGACGGGAATCGATAGAACGAGCAAGTGGTTTGATCACTTATGTGATTACAACCTGGTACAAAGCACACATGCATATTGTAAAAGTGAATTTATTTTTAGCAATCTCTTATTTATTGGAGGGAATAAATGGGTTATGAGATCTTCTTCTTCTTCTTCGCTTTAATTACGAGTCGCAACCACTTGGAGAATTATTGCCTGTGACATCACTTACGCGAGCCAGAATGGGATTTGTAGTCTTTGTAGTCGCGTATTTTTCATAGTCTTATATTTCAACAGTTTTACGACAAAATGTGACTTTTTTGACATGGAACTTATTGTTTAAGTTTGACAAACATCATATGTGTAGTTCGTGGCACAATTCAAACGGGATCAAAAGATACGTGTTCTCTCCCCATTGAATTCAATGTTAATTTTTCGCTTCCGGGGTACCCATGGGCCGGAAGTAGATGGGCGTGACTTCGCCTCTCTATATCACATGTATGCACACCATAACGGTGCACAGCTGATAGAAAGGGACACCTGGTGGTTAAAGCACGTTATTGAAATGTATTATTTTTATTATTAGATATTAATAGGAGACACAGACAGACAAACTAATAAGGCTTTATTTAAACATTAAAGAATACTTTAGGTTAAGGTCTTATTTTGAATAAGAAAAAAGCTTTGGGGGTGTAAATATTAAGCCTGACAAAGTACTAATATATTGCTTTCCTGCTATGTTAACTACTGTATGTGTAAGCACTTATTTTAACTGATATTATACATATGTATTATACTCTATAAGATGTATTTAGATAGTTTAAGAAATGTGCAGAATAGGACAGTTTAATGGTGGAGGTATACACACATACCGATAGATGTCTTGCACTGTTGAGGAACCTGCGACCCAAGTTGTTCATCTCCGACCTTGTCAGGTATTGAATATTCAATAAATAAAGAACACAGAATTATTAAATATAAAACACAGTATTTGTGTGATTATACTAAATGATTTACAAATAAACACCAGTGCCTATTTACAACTGTTACACATGCTGATGTAACGCAAATGTTTTCAACTTGGGATCAATAAAGTATATCTTATCTTAAGCTGATCGATGGCTACTGCCATATTTGCAAAATGTGCCTCTGAACCTTGACAAGTCCATGTTTCAGGCTTATCAATTAATGTAATGTAATGTAATGTTATCAATTAACAACAGGGTTCACAAACAAAAGACCAGCTGTTAAATAAAGCTCTTCTGACCTTAGCTGGCATGTGGGTATATATATTAATACTGCCCATTATGGGCACAAGCAATTTTCACCCATTTATTAATTATATAGTTTTAGTTTTAAATGTGAGTGTTTCCTGTCCCCTAAACCTCCAGGGATGTACACAGTTTAATACTGGCAACTTCTTATTATGGGAAATACGAAAACGTCTTTTAAAACTACAACTCCCAGTAGAGACGTGCCATAGAGAACATGTTGTGAAACACACAAGACGCGGTGGACCCGTTCAAATCCAGTTTTGGACAGTCTGCTGTGGTTCCATCCCATTTCAAGTGCTGTTCGACGCTCGTCGTAACCCTCGGAGCACACTCTCCAATCACAGAGCTTGAGGACTATCACAGGGTTTGTCAAGCGAAGCGGAGAGAATACTTACTTCCGGGTGTAAAATTCTCTAAAGCAACTACTATGAGCTGCTCCGACCCTCGGTCCTGACGGACTCCAACTTGTGTTTATTAATCAAACAAATAAATAAACACAAGGATAATTATGTGTTATTGTTGAGTAAATAACAGTGTGTGGTTTCGAAAAGAATACAAAATTAGAAGGAAAAAACGATGAAACGATACAGATTTCAGTATTCTGAGCCCCTACTCTCCCCCTAACTGGCGGCAACAAAAGTCCTACATTATTCAATTAAAATAAAGAAGTAAAAACAATAAGTGTGGCTTGATATTGAGTAAGAAAAAGGTTGATAAACGCTGTGAGAATGGATCTGCGGGTAGCATTCGCTCGCGATCTCAAGTCGTCTACAGCATACGTTTAGGGAGCTATAGAAGCCTATGGACATCCCGGAAAGTTGAAAATGTACGCTAAGGGCCGCCCCCTTGCAGAGATGGGGACTCGAGTCTGCGACTCGGACTCGAGTCGCACTTAAGTCGCACACACAGAGACTTGAGACTTGACTTGGACTCTTGACCAAAAGACTTCAGACTCGACTTGGACTCGTGTGTTGGGACCAAGCGGCAAACTCTGGGGAAGAGCCGGGAAGCCAATACGGAAGTGCCACACACTGCAGTTCATATATTGGCCGATAGGCGATGGCTGCAGAAAGGAGCAATTTCCATAGACCCCCATGTTAAAATGCCCAACTTTACAGCGGAAAAAAACATGTTTCTCTCCCTGGCTCCATACATTTTATTATCGATATAGTTAGATTCTACAGTATGAAGGTAGATACAGTATGGTGCAAAATGCGAGAGCGTGAAAACCTGATGTGAGCACTTGCAGAAAAAAAATCTGTGCTTGTGTGCATACATTTACACTTGTATAAAATATCCACATAACTGTGAACCAAATGTACACTTGTATAAAATATCCACGTAACTGTGAATCAAATTTACACTTGTAAAAAATATCCACGTAACTGTGAACCAAATTTGAAGTCACAGAAGAAAAAAAAATGTTTTGTAGCTTGTAGGAAAAAAATGAACTTAGAGATGAAATGTTCACTTGCAGAAAAATACACATTTTTTAAATATATTTTCCATTACAACTGCAACTTTATTTATTACAACTTCTCAAATCAGTCATTACAACTTGACGAATCTGCTCTGTGGCAGTATAAATCGACGAATCTGCGGTCTTGACTTTTGCTACACTTCTTGCGATAAATGTGTCGCAAAAGTAATTTTCACCTGTAGATGTGGGGGAGGGAGGGGGGTTGGAGCAAAGGGGCGGAGCTATCAGAAGGACGAGGCTCGGGTGACTGGAGACTGCGGGGCTAACGGCTCGTGTCGCTACCAGTCCGCTGACATGGCGCATCAATGAACGGTACATTTTGGCCCATTACTTGCCCAGTATTACTTTGAATATTATTATTGTGATTGAGGATTACATCCGCTTTGAAGACCACCGTTTTATATCGCGCAGTTTAGCGGCGAAATAACGTCAGTCAGCCAGCTAACGCTAGCTTTGTTGAGTTTATTCTAGCTAAACAAGTAGTGGTTGTCGTCTATACAGCAGTAATTCATATATTATAGCCCACTGCTTTGGCACTAACGGTTGATAACCATTTATGAAAATAAAACCAATTGAACTGTACTGAAATAATGACAAGTTTTATAATTGTCTTGGGCTCCTGCTGTGTTTCTAAAGCCTTTGTAAATTATCCATGCTATTTTCTATTTAGAACGAAGACTTCAGAATCTTAAAATCCCTTAACGTTTGTATGCAATCGTGCTAAATTCAACTCTGGAATCAAGCAAATATTAATATGTTTGCATGACATTAGTTATTTATATTTTTCCATCACTGAACTATACGTTTAATACATTTAAGTCAAGCTAAGGTACATGTGTTACATGTGTACAGCTAGTTAGTGCTCTTACCGATGCCTCCTCCAAACAGCATAATAACCAGACTGTATCATTAAAACTAAGTACCAGTTCTAGATCCTTGACTTTAGACAAACAATTCAAAAGACAACATGTATTTAAAGACCAATCTTTATTTGAAGGTGCCTCTTAACCTGGGATATTAGTTATACAGTAATAGTATTGACAATCTAAAAAAACTGAGTAACTCAACAGTTTCTTATTGTCTAAAGCATTTATTATTTTCATTTTTCCCCTCTCATATTCAGTGTGGACGGATTGAGACAGCGTGGTGTCCAGAGAGCTGCAGAGACTTCAGGGAGAAACCTCTGTGTGATGGACGTCCTGTCTGTTGGTGTGGAGAGGACTGAGGGTCTTTCCTCAGCGAGGAAGACCAGGGCTGATGAAGGAACCCATGCTGGGCAAAGCTGATACCAACTGCACAGGCCTAGTCTGTCACGTTATTTGACTAAATGTGTTTACTTATACATTTAATAGGTTTACACCTTCTGTCCATATGTGCTTTTTATTTAAAACATTTGATTCACTTTTGGTTCACATTTCAATAAATTGTATTTGTATTTGCACTCCTTTCGTCCATTATTCTTACTGAAAATGTTAGATTACACATTCACATCTGACTGAAGATTGGCCCCATTTATTTGTGACGTTGCAAACTCTGCGGTACAAGGCACAAGTGATGTGAAGCTCACAAAGTGAGGCAAATAGAAATAATCAGCTGATGGAGTGTAGATGTGGAAATAGATGCATCCCATCAGCTGACTATGTTTTTCTTTCGCCCACTTTTATAAGCCTGACTATAACCACCCCTTCTCTGAAGGTGCAGACAGCGTCACAAACAAATGATGGGCCCTGATAGACTACGAGAAAGGATTGGGTGCGGGTGTGGCAGTGTATATTGGTTTGTCCAAATAAAAGTAGGTTTTTCGGTAGTGAGATGCCTTGTAGCTACTGGGGTCCTGAAAGAATAACTTTGACCACGTTTTTACAGACAATATTGAGAGATAAATAGTAGCAGTTCTCACTATGTGTTAAATAGCTTTGCCTTCAATACATTAAATTCGAAAGCTGACGAAGTAATATTGCTTGTTAATATCTAAATGTGACTTTTTGCATGGAATAAACCCTCAACTTAGCTGATGTGTAGGTGATCTAGTATTTAGTATTGTTTAATGGAATGTATATCAGTGTATTCAAGTCAATACTTCATTCATTTAAACCAATATCTTTCTTGATTCTTTGTACAGTATGAAAAAAGAGTCTTTGTACCAGTGCTGAAGTTCACTGCTGTGAGGAGTCCAGTTCTGTCTCTCACTCTCTGGTCCAGCCTGTCTGCATCACCTGGACACCTTAAACAAACAGATATATATGTAAAGTACCATGTGTACAAACAATATAACTGATTCTCTTCTGTTGAACATGTTGGATTGTGTATTGTCCGAGTCAGGGTCCTTTTTATTTTACTGTAACTTTGGAAATTGTGTTACCAATGCTTACTGTTTATTTGATACCCATTTGGTAATGCAATGAATACAAACAACAAGGTTTGGGTTCGCTCTTCAGATGACTGTGACGTTAATGTGTAAGCTCAATAATGAACTCCAGCTCAACCAACCATATTGTAATATCTAAGTAATCATCTTGAAATATGACATTAATAATTGTAATATACACACATCTTATTGTGAGGTTGATTTCACATACACTACTTCGACGATGTTTTTTAACAATGTACTAACATAGCGAAACATTCCGACACCAGACAAATTGTGCGGGTAGATTAGTAAACCTGGTGTTTACTCTTCAGGCTACTCGCCCGGGATCTTCGGGCATTTGAATGGTATGCATTGCACTCTCTATTCAAAAAAGAGAACGGTGCGAAAAATACTAACAACAAATTGTGTCAGGTGCGCGTGACCTGCTCCGCTGCGCGTGCATCATTTCCAAAGTGCTTCCACAGCAGTGACACACATCTGTGGATAATCATTTATACGAAAATGGTTACAGCAACCATCACAAACGCCCAGCAACACTGCATCTACTGCAGACCGTAGCAACAGGTCGGATGGGGACATCACGTTACCCTCCGTTGTGGACACTAGCTTACTCCCGCCTGACTCGCCGCCCTCAACCCCGGAGCAGCACTCTTCGTTGCCCGAAACTACGCCGCCCCTCTGCGGCCCGCAGGTGCCAGCCAGGATACCACGGCAAACCAGAGCCTGCCCAGGTATATCTAAACAAGTACCCGCCTGTACAGTGGGGTTAGGTGGTCATTTTGCAGCTCGTGGTATACAAATAGACAAGGGCTAGAATATGTGAAAATAGTGCCATATTCTGCCATGCCTGTAGAAATGTTGGGTCAAAAATAATGCATACAATAGCACAGATGCCTTCACCAACTATCTCATATCCCAAGCTTATCAACAAGCTAATGTTGCAGCTGAAATGATCTCCAGGTCACAAATTCAACCTCACATGATGATGATGTGATACCAGTTTTCAAGGACAGTAAATGTTCTCTTCCCAGAGTATATGATGGGACCAAAGTGATGATTTAGTAGGCTACATGGTTTTAATAATATTTTGCTTTTCAATGTTTGCCATTGCAAACCATGAGCTGGTTCAAATAATATTTGCCTTGATTTACAATATGTTCTCATTTGTTTTATCACTACAGCTTTGAAGCTTTTGTGCTTTTCTTTGTCACAGTCCACTTTGGACTATATGAAATATTTCAGGATTGCACTAAAAGTGCACTCACTTGAAATGTTCTCACTTGCTTGGTTTCAAAACATAACAAATGTCATAATCTGTTCATTGGGGACCATCAATGCTATTTTTCATTGCTGTTGCCGGCCACTATTGCTCATGTAAACCTACTACTGCTGTAATCTCAGATTCACCCCGAGTCATGTTGTTCTGGAACCGGGCCTGCATGGCCATATACTAAACACAAATACAGAGCCCATTCCCGTGCCCTGTTAGTGTTTACTTCCTCTCCGCCTTCTTCTGGTGATTTATCTGACGTCCAGCGCTCCGTCTTTTAATCTCTTTTCCTTTCTCTTTCTTGATCCTCCTTAGCAACCTTCATTATAGTCCTTGACAGTGGTCTGTACTGCTGGATTAACAACGTGTCACATGTTAAGAATTTACAATCAGAATCGAGTATTCAACTAACCCGTGTAATACAAGTTGTTAGTCGCCTTAAGGGCCTACCCAGTTGTTATGCTATACCACATCGCTCTTCATTGGATGTATAATGAGCTGCACTAAACTACATTTTAGCATTTAAAATACCTAGCCATTCTTTTGCGGTTATTTTGGTGAAAGTAACTAGAAAAGTAACTAAAGTAGTGTAACTCATTACATTTCAGAGACAGTAATTTTGTAATGTAACTTATTACTTTCAAAAGAGAGTAATAAGTAATATGTAATATATTACATTTTGGAAGTAACTTGCCCAACACTGACTACAACCACTACTTGTTTAGCTAGCATACACTCAACAAAGCTAGCGTTAGCTGGCTGACTGACGTTATTTCGCCGCTAAACTGCACGATATAAAACGGTGGTCTTCAAAGCGGATTTATTCCTCAATCACAATAATAATATTCAAAGTAATACTGGGCAAGTAATGGGCGAAACTTACCGTTGATTGACGCGCCATGTCAGCGGACTGGGAGCGACACGAACAGTAGCCCCGCTGTCACCCGGTTCGACCTGACTGTGACTGTGACTGAACCGAGCCTCGTTGTTCTGATAGCTCCGCCCCTTCGCTCCAACCCCCCTCCCTCACATCTACAGGTGAAAATTACTTTTGCGACACATTTATCGCAAGAAATGTAGCAAAAGTCAAGACCGCAGATTCGTCGATTTATACTGCCACAGAGCAGATTCGTCAAGTTGTAATGACTGATTTGAGAGGTTGTAATAAATAAAGTTGCAGTTGTAATGGAAAATATATTTAAAAAATGTGTATTTTTCTGCAAGTGAACATTTCATCTCTAAGTTCATTTTTTTCCTACAAGCTACAAAACATTTTTTTTTCTTCTGTGACTTCAAATTTGGTTCACAGTTACGTGGATATTTTTTACAAGTGTAAATTTGATTCACAGTTACGTGGATATTTTTTACAAGTGTACATTTGATTCACAGTTATGTGGATAGTGTATACAAGTGTAAATGTAAGCACACAAACTCAGATTGTTTTTCTGCAAGTGCTCACATCAGGTTTTCACGCTCTCGCATTTTGCACCATATCTACCTTCATAGATTCCACCTTCATGATTATGGATCTGTGAGTGAATTGTTTTCTAACGCGACCCTTTTATTTATATTAGGTCTTAAAGTTTGTGCATACATTAGGGCGTGGTCACTTTGATTGACAGATACGTGCCTCACTGTCAGCTAACAGCAACTTGTCCACTCTGCTAGGCTACAACCATAGAGGCTACAACGTTAGTTAGTCGTAGTTACTGTACTTGACCCTTTAGCTGTGTTCGTGGTGATCGTGCCTGTTAGGGAATATTGTTACAAATACCAGATAATTAAAATGTCGTGCTGTGCGCTTGAATGTACCAACAGACCTTCCAAGAAGTCTACTTTCAGCTTTTTTCAGTGAGTAAAATGATAATATTATACACCCCGTTAGCAGGTGTTTGTGTGCTTGTTAGCTTAGCTTGTTATGTAGCTTATTAGCCAGCTCAGGACCTAACCCTTTATACATATATACAGTTTAGTTTATGATTCAGCCTTGGGTCAGACTTTTATACTATATGGATATGACGCCCATAATGCTAAACGGGAGCAAATGTTAAAAGGGGACCCAATTATCCCAGTGGGGCCGCCGGAGCCCACGCCGCCGAAGCTAACGGGGCTGCAAGGGGTTTAGCTCGCTAGCGCGTCCCGGCCATAGGTCCCGGCGGCCGTAGCTAGCCCCCTGGGGCTCCGTTAGCTTTGACCGGCGGCGGAATCCGGCGTTATAACTGGAGATCAAGGAATGCATCGAAACGCGGACTTGGTTCGCTTGCAGCCCTGCTGTAGTATTAGCTAAATAAATGATGTTGAACAAGGTAAGCTGAACACCGCCACAATTATTCTGCTATGTATCGGTACTTCTTTTATTTTATTGTGAATGACAAGCATTAAGAATAATGCCAAATAGCTAATTATCTTGCAGATTGTCTTGTTTGATTATGAATGTAACGTTTATATAGTGAAACTACACTGTTTTATCCAAACTAGAGTGCCACGCAGTAACTTGGTAGGCCCATGCATGTATTTCAGCAGGAAATGTGCAACCTAGATGACATTTACCAACACAGACTATGTAGAAATATTTGTAAAAGTTGTTCATGCGTTACTAAGTGAATATGGCATTAACCCTCCTGTTGTCTTCGGGTCAAATCTGTCCGATTTACTACATTCATCAATCATGTTTTACATTCGATTGCATTAAGGCTTTATGATATCCTTCACAGTACACATTTGAACATATACTGATCACCACTTTCATTAAATTATGGATGATTTAGTCAACGTTGTAACACCCACGGTGTTCCCGGTCACCGCCATAAAGAAAAGGAATTACTAACCATCCAGATCAGATAAAACACACACACACAAACCCACGCACACACTAGATGTATTTCCCCCATAGACTGTATATAAAGCATATAAAGGTTTCCCCTCCCCATTATGTGCCCATCACACCTGCCACACACAAACACACGCAGAGAACAATGTGATACATTTCCCGCTCTTATGTGCCCATCCCCCCACAGTTTGAAAGACTGTTAAATTAAATGTGGTGATGGTTTTTGTGTTAATGTAATCGCAGTTAAAACAGGACCGGTCAAATTTGACCGCGAACACCAAACTAAGGGGGAAAACACTTTTTGACTGTCACATTTTTACATTTCGGCATTGCATCACTATTTTAAGTTCTATGTGCTTGTTAATCAGTCTGTAACCCTACACCTAACATATAACTTCTCATGTATTTTTGTATAAAGGTTTCCTTTAGATGATCCAGACAGGCTGGTGACCGTGGGTTGCTGAACATCCGGAGAAATAAATGGACCCCCAAAGTGTGTTCTCGCCTGTGCAGTGAACACTTTGAGAGTCATCACTTCAGCACAGACTCATGGGTACAGATACTTTTTTTTTATTAAATAACTTTTATGGTTCAATTTGTAGGTGTCAATTGTTGTTGACCCTCTATTGTCTTTTATAATGCACTCTTAAATTTAAAACAACATTATTCAAAATAAAGTTGAATATCTACAGACCTCAAACAGTTATTTTATGTGTTTTTGTTTATTATTTTTATTAGGGAAGGAGATGCCTGAAAAACATTGCAGTGCCCACCATTTTCTATTTCACCAATGGCAAAGAACAACAGCCTGGAAGGAGAAGCAGGGTGAGTAGCAATGACGAGGTAAGTGACACTCCGTGTTGGCCTGTTAATAGCAATGAGGAGGAGGTTGCAGATGTAGACCATGGTAGTGGTGAAAACAGTCTTGCTGCTGATCAGAGCAATATCATTATGATACAAGACACACCTGAAGAAGCCTTTGTTGTTGCTTGTGAGGATGTTGGTTTGGGTAGCAGCAGCCAACAAACAAAACAAATTGGAAAACAGGCAGACTCCGTTCACTCTTAGACCATTACAACACAGCTGGCTAGCAGCTCTCTGAGTGATCACTGCTACATTATTTCCGAGTCTCCAAAAACACTGAAAAGGAAACATTCCCACGTTGAGGTTAAGCTATGCGCAGCTCGCAAAAAACTGAGGTTGAAGGCCCAGCAGACAAGGAGACTGACGGCACGAGTTTCTTCCTTGGCAGGTATTGTAAAAGTACTTCAGAAGAAACTCCTTATTTCAACTGACTGTGCCTCTCTTCTTGATGGTCTTGATGAGGTTCCCCGAGATGTCTTTGAGAGAATACAAAAAAAGAAGAAGTCAGTGTTTTCTGAAAACATGAAGCAATTTGCCACCACATTGCACTTCTACTCTCCAAAGGCCTATGACTATGTCAGAGAGAAGTTTTACTTGTCTTTGCCTCATCCTCAGACCATTCGAAAATGGTACAGTAGCATCTCGGCAGATCCTGGATTTACTGTTGCTGCATTCACAGCTTTAAAAAGTCATGTTGCTGAAAGGAAAGAAGCAGGGAAAGACACAGTTTGCTCATTAATGATGGATGAAATGTACATCCATAAGCAAACTGAGTTTGGGGGGGACCAAATTCATGGGTATGTTGACATTGGCTCTGGAGAAATTGAAAATGTGATTGCAACCCAAGCATTGGTCCTTATGGTTGTTGCAATCAACGAGTCTTGGAAGATCCCCATTGCTTACTTCCTCATAAACAGCATGACTGGAACCGAGAGAGCAAACCTCATCCGAGAGAGCCTTGTTAGGCTTCGTGCAATTGGAGTAAGGGTTATCTCTTTGACATGCGATGGAGCCTCCCAAAACTTTGCCATGATAAGGGAGCTTGGTGCCAAATTGGACATTTTTGACATGAGATCATTTTTTCTCCATCCTGAGGATCACACACAAAAGATCTATGTGATCCTTGATCCATGTCATATGCTCAAGCTTCTTCGAAATGTCTTCTCAACAGTTGGGGTTCTGGTAAGAGAAGATGGCCAGCAGATAATGTGGAAGTACATCGAGGAGCTCCACAAGCTGCAGGAGAAGGAGGGCTTGCGTCTTGGCAACAAACTAAAAATGACCCACATCCAGTGGAGAAATCAGAAAATGAAGGTCAATCTTGCAGCCCAACTATTTAGCAGCAGTGTGGCAGATGCCCTTGAATATTCAGAAAAGGAGCTTAAGTATCCTCAGTTTACTGGAAGTGCAGCCACAGTTCAGTTCCTGCGCACAATTGATGCAGCCTTTGACGTCCTTAACAGCCGAAACCCACTCGGAAGAGGACACAAAGCACCCATCAAGCCAGCAACTAAACACCGTGCCATAGGTATTCTATTAGAAGCTGAGTCCCTTCTCCGTGGGCTTGAAATGAAAGGAAAGGACAACAAACTTGTTCCTTTACATGCCACACAGAAGAAAACACCCATCTGTGGTTTCATTGCTTGTGGGAGAAGTGTTATTGGCATCTACGAAGACCTGGTAGAGCAGCCAGCTGCCCCCTGTCGATACCTCCTGACCTACAAGCTAAATCAGGATCATTTGGAGCTGTTTTTCTCTGCAATCAGAGCGCATGGAGGTTACAACAACAACCCCAATGTCAGGCAGTTCCGAGGGGCATACAAGCGTCTCCTTGTAAGGCACCAGGTGAAAAAAGGCACAGGTAACTGTCTTCTTCGTGACAACACCGGCAAATATCAACATGGCACGCAGGTTGGGTATTGAGCCGGTGGAAGAGATTTTGAATGAGGATGACACCCTTGCTAACCTTCCTGATGTTAACCATCTATCTGAGTACAAAGAAGCAGCGATCTCATACATCGCAGGCTTCATTGTCAAACAGATAGAACAGAAGGTCACCGGCATGCCTTGCTCACATGCACTGACATCAGCTGACTCTGCATCCATGTGTAACTCTGAAGAACAGAGGTGGCCTACAGAAACCATCACCAGGCATCACTTCAGTGTGTCAAGTTACCGAAAGATGTTTTCAGCGGCTTCTAAATGCCAATGAGGGAAAGGCTCCACAGGGAAGAGGAACAACAGCGGCAATTGTCCATCAGGTGCTTTCTGAGTGTTCTGAGAAAAATCTCTTCCCACAGCTGCACAACCACATGTTTGACATGTGTGTTGAAGCTAACCATGTCCAT